>QODF01000029.1:1573186-1584206 GCA_024372805.1 Oostethus manadensis | reverse complement strand
CCCCTCCGTGAATCACCACCTTACCGCGGTGGAGGGGTTTGAGTGCCCGAGTGATCCTAGGAGCTATGTTGTCGGGGGCTTTATGCCCCTGGTAGGGTCTCCCAAGGCAAACAGGTTCTAGGTGACGAGCCAGACTAAGAGTGATTCAGAAGACCCATATGAAGAGAAACATTAGGAGTGACCGCACCTCGCCCGGACGTGGGATACCGGGGCCTCACCCTGGAGCCAGGCCTGGGGGAGGGGCTCGCAGGCGAGCGCCTGGTGGTCAGGTCTTCACCCGTGGGACCTGGCCGGGCCTAGCCCGAAGAAGCCGCACGGGAACTCCCCCCCGCAGACCCACCACCTGCAGGGGCAAGCATAAGGGTCCGGTGCTGTGTGATTTGGGCAGTGGTCGAGGGCGGGTGTCCGGGCGACCTGGGCTTCGGCGACCAAATCTGGTTCTTGGGACATGGAATGTCACTTCTCTGGTGGGGAAGGAGCCCGAGCTTGTGGAAGAGGCGGAGAGATTCCGACTAGATATAGTCGGACTCACCTCAACCCACAGTTTGGGCTCTGGAACCAAATTCCTTGAGAGGGGCTGGACCTTGTTCTTCTCTGGAGTTGCCGCAGGGGAGAGGCGGCGAGCTGGTGTGGGCTTATTGTTAGCCCCCCGGCTTGGTGCCTCTGTGTTGGAGTCATCCCCAGTAAACGAGAGGGTTATTTCCCTACGCCTTAGGGCTGGGGAAAGGGTCCTGACTGTGGTTTGTGCGTATGCGCCGAACGGCAGTTCAGAGTACCCAGCCTTTTTGGAGTCTATCAGAAGGGTTCTGGGGAGCACCCCAGCTGGTGACGCCATAGTTCTGCTGGGAGACTTCAACGCCCATGTGGGCAATGGCAGTGTGACTTGGAGGGGCGTGGTTGGGAGGAACGGCCTCCCTGACCTGAACCCGTATGGTGTGTTGTTGCTGGACTTCTGTGCGAATCACAGTTTGTCCATAACGAACACCATGTTCGAACACAAGGATGTCCATAAGTGCACTTGGCACCAGGACACCCTAGGTCGCAGGTCTATGATCGACTTTGTGGTCGTACCATCAGACCTGCGTCCGCATGTTCTGGACACGTGGGTGAAGAGAGGGGCTGAGCTGTCAACTGACCACCACCTGGTGATGAGTTGGATTAGATGGCGAGGAAAGATGCCGGAAAGACCTGGCAGACCCAAACGCGTAGTGAGGGAGTGCTGGGAATGTCTGGCAGAGCATCCTGTTTTTCGAGTCTTCAACTCTCATCTCCGGCAGAGCTTTGCCTGCGTTCCGGTGGAGGACCGGGATATTGAGTCCGAATGGGCCGTATTCCGTGCCTCCATTGCTGAGGCAGCCAGTTGTAGTTGCGACCGCAAGGTGGTCGGTCCCGGTCGTGGTGGCAAGCCCCGAACCCGATGGTGGACACCGGGGGTTAGGGCTGCTGTCAAGCTGAAGGAGTCCTATCAAGCATGGATTGCTTGCCGGACTCCCGAAGCAGCTGACAGGTACCGGCAGGCCAAGCGGCACGCGGCTTCGGCGGTGGTCGAGGAAAAAACTCGGGTGTGGGAGGAGTTCGGTGAGGCTATGGAGCACGACTTTCGGTCGGCCTCGAAGAGGTTCTGGCGAACCGTCCGACACCTCAGAAATGGGAAGCAAGCCCCCAGTTCACACTGTCTACAGTGGGGGCGGGGGCTTGCTGACCTCGACTGTGGATATAGTTGGTCAGTGACATACCTTCTGTAGAGGAAGCAGAGTCTGAGGATACGTACGTGGACAGTTCCGTGGCTGAGGTAAATGGGGTAGTTAAATCACTCCCCAGTGGCAAGGCTCCGGGGGTAGACGAGTTCCGCTCGGAATTCTGGATGTTGGGGGACTGTGTTGGTTGACACGCCTCTACAACATTGCATGGAAGTCGGGAACAGTACCTCTGGACTGGCAGACCGGGGTGGTGGTCCCCATTTTGAAGGGTGACCGGAGGGTGTGTTACAACTATAAGGGGATTACACTCCTCAGCCTCCCTGGGAAAGTCTACTCCAGGGTGCTGGAAGGAAGCGCACAACTGTTAGTCGAACCTTGGTTACAGAAGCTGCAATGTGGTTTTTGTCCAGGTCGCGGAACACTGGAGGAGCTCTACACCCTTGCACGGGTACTCGAGGGTATGTGGGAGTTTGCCCAACCAGTCTACGTGTGCTTTGCTTCGTAGACTTGGAAAAGGCATTCGACCGTGTCCCTCGTGGTGTCCTGTGGGGGGTGCTCCGAGGGTACGGAATTGGTGNCCTTCCTAGGGTGGCTGGACTCACCCTAAGAGATAGGGTGAGGAGCTCCGCCATCCGGGAGGAGCTCAGAGTAGAGTCGCTGCTCCTTCTCATCGAGAGGAGCCAGTTGAGGTGGCTCGGGCATCTAGTCCGGATGCCTCCCGGGCACCTCCCTGGTGAGGTGTTTCGGGCATGCCCAGTCGGGAGAAGGCCACCGGGAAGACCTAGGACACGCTGGAGGGACTATGTCTCACAGCTAGCCTGGGACTGCCTTGGTGTCCTCCCGGTGGAGCTGGAAGAGGTCGCCGGGGCCGGGAAGTCTGGACTTCCCTACTGAAACTACTGCCCCCGCGACCCGCACCCGGATAAGCGGAGGAAAATGGAATGGAACGCTTATTAAAATACTTTTTTTTATTAAAATACTTTGCTAGCATGCAGTTGTAGGCTAAATTATAGGTCATTAGCCTTTATTCATATATCATACCCGTATCATTTTACATATAATAAATGAATACAATGCAAAATGTATAAAATGTGTGGCAATTGAATGAGAAAAAACTGCTGTTACGTATTACGTGTTACGCACATTCGTAGAACCGATCCTTCTTCCGGTACATATTGAGTAATGACAAGCACTGTAGTGCACTAGTGTAATAGTAAAAAAGTAAAAAGTGGATTAAATGCACAATAGATTCCTGGAGGCACACATTCAAACACGCCTCATTAACATTTAAGATACAAAAACATAAAACGGTGTGTTCCCTGTAGGGCTTACTAAAAGAGGATGGTGAGATACAATGGCCTACAACCACGCGTCTTTCTGTTTGTCTGTGGAAAGGCAGACTGTTTCATTTATTTCCACCACATCCACAGAAACCTGTTTTAAAGAAGCAGAGACCTCACTGCACGACACAGAGGTCCCCGTCTTGATGCTCCCTTCATGCCACTTACTGTCCATCAAAGATTAATGCAAAAAGCCTGTTCTGTGTTCATCCGGCCAAAGATTTCTTGTGGGTCGAGCAATCAGTAGTGAGTTATGAACATGATCCACTAGGGAGCACACCCTACATTCCAACTCTTGTGCCATAGGGCACAAGCTGACCCACACTTTGCTCCAAATCCGCCCAGGCTCTTATGCGTCCGGATGGGATGCGAATGTGTGGCAAATGGCTGAAAGGTTGGAGGGCAGATCATAATGGCTGCTGTAGCCTCAGGAGTCTCACTCATTGAAGGCTTCATCACAAGCTGTATGTGTGTGTGTGTGTGCGTGTGTGTGTGCGTGTGTTCACTGATGGTCTGCTACAAACTCTTGGCAAATTAAACTCACATTTACAAAAGGCTAATGGAGTCCATCTGTGTCACATGACACAAAAGGTCTCCACAGCTCAAGTAACAAGCTTGTACTCCACCGACCTTGCAGACGGAAAAAAAAACATCCATTTAAAAATAGGAAACATTGATGGCAGCAATATCTGCACGTGTTTGGTACGCCTGCATGTTACTAAGTTGCAGGGCATATTAAAATTACAATTGAATTGCCGTATAAGATATGCCTTTATTAGTCCCACAAGGGGAAATTCCAGGCAGCAAAAGTACAAGAGCACACAAGAGCAGTGGAGGTATAGAACAAGGTAATATTAATTATATACATGTTTTATACAGTATTCACAGCTGGGTACATGATGAACAAGCCACAGGTTTATTGCAGTTATTGCACAGTTTAATGCAAAGTTATTGTATAGGATTTTGAAGTATTTGCAGGAAGGAAAGACCTGCGATACCTCTCCTCCCGGTGGGAGTCGTTGCTCATCATGGAAGACGGCTTGGCTGTCAACCTCCTCTTGCCTACCTCCGCCACCTGTTCCATTGGACATCCCAGGACTGGGATGGCCTTCTTTATCAGTTTGTCCAGCTTCTTCCTGTCAGCTGCTGTGATGCTGCTCCCCCAGCAGAACACACCACAGAAATAGGTAGAGGCCACAACAAGTCCTGAAAGGTCTTCAGGAGCACCTCAGAGGACCTCAGCCTCCTGAGCAGGTAGAGTCTGTTCTGACCTTTTTTCTAAAGTGCATTTGTGTTGTCTGTCCAGTCCAGCTTATAGTTCAGATGAACACTCAGATATCACCATCTCAATGTCCCTTCCCTGGATGTTCACCGGTGATAGAGGGGTGTGGGGGCACAAACTAAAGTCTACAACCAGTTCCTTTAGGCATTTATTAGGAGGTGGTTTCGCTGGCACCAGTTCACAAAGTCCTCACTGAGTTCTCGATTGGATTTTTTCAAAGAAAAAAAGCAGGTCTCTTTGGAGCGTATTAGAGGCCTATAGATTGCTACAATGATGTGGCTCCAAATGACTTCTTCTATAGCGAGTCAGAGCTATTCTTCCAGTTACTCACACAAATCAGTGACCTGGAAAGATGCAGCCAGGAGACACAGCTCAACAAATTTACCAATTGAGTGAACAACAGAAGAAGAGTTTTGATGTCAATTTAAAGATATAGTGATGAACGGACCACAGTCATAGAAACGTCAACCAGAAGAGAAATCCCATAACCTCTTTATTGCAAACAGTTCAACTGCTATTGAAACTACTTAATGATTACAATTTTTTATCAGATTTATCACCATTTACAAATGAATTCATCTTGATTAATCACCGTTTGCAAGTACAGTATACAGTGTTGGAATTGCACTGCTGTTGATGTAAGGTTTTAATAACGCAAAAAAAGGAAGTGTCAGACTGTGCGCGGGGGTCCTTCACAGAGGCGTGGCTTGCCATAATGTACACGTATTAATTATGCAAAAAAAAGTTACGTAGAAATGACTTACCACTGTTAAAGTGTTATTTTTGACCGCTTTAATTTAAACATGATTTTTTTTTAAATTTGTTTTTGGGGGGGGTTATCTCATATTGAGCATCGTCTTATATTTGAGTCTCTACAGCACATTTGTAAAATCACTAAAGCCTTATGCCACCTTGACACTTGCAGGAATTTTGTCTCCGCCCTGTCCCGCCGTGGCAATGCATGTCATTCAGATGGTACACCTCAATATCAACGTAATTTGTGACATAAAATGGTACGCATTGGCATGGATACGGATTGTCACCACCACTTTCTGCATTGGTGAAGTGATCATGGCGTTATTTGGTTCCGCTTTGTACCGTGTGACACCAACTAGAGCAGGCATGACTCCTAGTGTCAATTTGCAAGGGACCTACAAAATGTTGTCTTCAAAGAAGAAGCTCAAAAGAAAAGGTGCATATTATAATTAGTATCACGGCTGCAGAAAGTGAATGCAGAACGAGCAAGAATCAGAAACCCTAACCAGAAAAACAGAACTTCACAAGGAAGGTTCAAGAAGCTACAGAAGTGGTCCAAGAAGTGGTTAAAAAAGTGAACCCACTCATGAGAATGATACACGCTTTGACACGTTGTTTGCAAATAGGTGTGTTCAAGAAGATTGTGCATGTCAGACATTTTGAACATTGACCAAACTACTCATTGGCACACTAAATAGCATAGCACTGCAGAGACACTATCCAAGTGCCAGGGTAAATTTATGATGCACCTCTCGGACTGGATCTCAGTTACACCATTGGAATTCTCCAGCGTTATACATCATAACGAATTACTCGGTGGCATGTTGTTGACAATCTCATGCAAACGTTGCATCACTGGAGGAAAAAAGCCTGTTTTAAGTCTAAAGCATACTATTAATGTTTAGGAAAATACATGTAAAATGATGGCCATCATAGCTTGTTTCATTAACTGACTGGTGGGACAGTTGCCTGGACAATTCCTGACTAAACTATGTGCTAAAATTCTGACACCCCATCCACTGTCTCCCCCACACCTTCACTCTCGCTGAGGTCAATCTGCACCTCATTTCTATGGAAACATCCTCTAAAGCCGCCATGAAGGAGAGGATGCTGAGTTGGTAGAAAAGCCTCTTTGTGTTTTCACACCAGATATGTCCAAAGAGGATAGCAAAACAACTGGGGGGCTTGGAAGTTTGTAAACTTGAAGTCCTAAAATTGGGTCAGGTTAAGCAAATGAAAGAGTAGAGACAAGTCTAGCCAATACTAACATGTTCTTGCTAAATTAAGTGGATCATCTAGAAAATCTCTGACTTCAGAATTTCCATGCGGCCAAATTAGAATTTTTGACCTTTCTAAAATACAGTACGACCTAATAGTTAAAAAAAAACAACTGTAAACTTCAGGACACCAGTTAATCTTTGATTTGTTTGACTTTGAGTCATATTTTTAAAGAAGATCTAATGTGAGATGAAAGAATCCATTTATCTACTCCTGACTATTGAGGGTGTTTAGGGTCTGCTGGTTGAGTACAGGATCCGGGAACTGACGGCACACTGCATTTTTCCGTACTTCTCAGTGCGTACGCACTCGGAACGCTAGGTTTTAGCATGGAAGTGTGCAAACTATGACACAATTTAAATCTCTGCAACTTCTTTCCCAAAATGTTGGGGGGGGGATCATTCAATACTTTATGCTTAACTTCCTCCGTAGTTTTTGATCATAAGCCGAAAAGAATGTATTTAATATTTTTCTGCACACTGAATTTCATTACAAAGACAAACATAACAAATGTGTACTTTTTCATCACTGAAATTGGTTATTTATCAAATGGGATTTTTCTCTCACATTAGACTTTATCGTCAACTTACTATCATTCATGAGAAAGGGCGGCCTTCCATTTGGTTCGGCTTCAAGGCTGGTGTTTTACAAAATCCGTTATACTTATTCTTTAGGGTTTTTTTTTACCCAAAATGTGCCAATATCTGCTTTTCTTCAGCCAGTATAGCAACGAACGACATCATACGTTCAGTAACTGTTTGATGCAATGCCGTGACATCTTTCCCTTTGAGTGCACGTTGAATGTGTTGAGTGATGTCGTCAATATGGTCGTTATCGTATCAAAATTGCCTTTTGTGCACCTTATGCAATGGGGCACAAGAGGATTCTCCTTGAGATATAAACTCTATAACTTCTTAGCAGCGTTACAAAATAGCTAAGTGGCCTTTCATTTTTCAGAATGTGGCCCTCGCTGGAAAAAGTTGACCACCCCTGATCCATGTCATCTTCTAAAATGCTCAAAGGTATTGGGACACTTGGCCACGTCTACTGTATGTGTGACAAACCAGCGTACTGCATGTGTTACACAGTATTCTTGTACATTCATCCAAAAGGAAGTCCCTTCAGCTCAGTCATGCAGAGTGATGCCTCTCTCATGGTGAACACTGACATTCATATAATCAGGGACAATCCAAAATTCTTCAGTGGTCTTGTGGCCTATCCAGCTCTTCCTCTGTGGTCTTGGGGAATCTTCTATATTTACAGTAAGTCATTGGTAATGACGTTGTCAACATGGCAATTAAACTAGGAATTAGCATTCCTCTTCAGGCAACACAACCAAAACTATTCAAGATTGGAAGGCAAATCATCTTTAGTTTTAGTTAGAAGGTCCATGTTTCTGCTCAGAAAGGTCAACATGCACACTTGCAGAGTAAACACAAGCAAGCAAAGAAACCATAAAATCCCAAGCTTGTTTTCATTCCAAAGAGACACACACACACACAAAGCCACCCACTCTATTTGAATGTCTAAATTAAATTGCTGCTCCAGAAAACAGCCTCCCTCTCACACTGGCAAGGAGCATCACTTAATAAAGCTAAGTGCATTGACACGCCGGTGACCACATTTGCATACGCACGCAGCCTTGCATAGCGCTGTACATCAATTTGTTAAATGCACCACCTTTACGGACACATCAAGTGTAAACAAAATGTACTAAACAGAGAGCGAGTAAATATTGGATGTCAATTCCCAGGGGTACCACATAACTTACTATTCAACCATCCATCAGCTTTATTGCATTCAATACAGCATATATTAATATACCCTAAGGATATTCAACTAAATTGTTCCACATTTTAGGGACCAGAATTCATCCTTCACTATTACTCGTATTTTGCATATATTTACAAGCAAAACACATGCTAAAAAACATATATTCCCACCGCAAGGCATTCTGGGTAGCTTGTGGTACTCTTTCTCACATCAGTTTGCAAAGTAAAAAGAGTATGAGTTAACATACTCTTGATATTCAATGTTTTGTTCTACATAGTTCATATTGTTGTTGCAGCTGTACTACCCAGCATGCCTTGCGGGCTTTTGGAAATAAGAGTTTCAAGTTTTAGGCATGTTTTATGTTTAGCGCTTAGTTGTTGTTTTAGTTGGATTTATGTGATGCAGTGACTTGCTGTGTATGTGTTGCATTTTATTTTCGTTGCACTGTGTTTCATGAAGTATTTGATGCCACCAATAAATAGATCAAGTCCGTCAAATTGTTATCCCTGTGTGGCCCGTGAGTCAAAATGTTTTCCTACCTCTGTTCTATGTTGGAGCACTATTTCTAAGGATCTGCTGAATATGCTTGTGATCCGTTGTGAACATAGAGCTCTGCTGGTTTTAGGAATCTACTGCATAAATGCTCTATAGGCAAAATATCTTGTAAAATATCAGACAGGAGTCCACTGCTGTTTGTAAAGACCTACAGCAAAAGCAGTTAAAGAGCTTCTAACAGAAGTGCCTATCTACTTTTATGAAGCTAAAATTAAAAAATGCCACACATTCATTACTGTTTACAAGGGATCTGCTGCAAAAACTCCTCCAAAATCCTTTAAATGACAGAAGCACTCTTGCAGCATTTACTGAAAAACTGCCCTCGGTATAACAGGAAGAATGCTGTTTTTGAGGAGTTTGATGCCGTTTTGAGGAAACTAGTGAAAAAAATCCAATTCGAAGATTCTCCAAAAAATCCTCTGTATGACAGGAACACTCATACGCACGCTTAAGATTTTACAGGGTATAAACATGTATATTTCATCGCCATTGTCTAATCGTAACAACTAGTCGTGTGCAATTCCACTGATTTCCTTTCCGATCCAAAACAGAGTCAAATTCAGGCTGGTATTGGTGATACCAATCCAATAGCGATAGTTTGTGCCTTTGTGTCTGTTAAAATTTTAAATCTCAGCCTAAAGAAAAAAAGACATTGGAGTAATTAATTTATTATTAACCCTGAAGTATTATGAAGTAGCGGGGTGATGTACAATATAGCCCAGCTAATATACAACAGGAAAAACAGAATAAATCATATCTAATATATGAAAATATTTTAAACAATAACAAAGGAATAAAGTAAATTAATAAAACCATTAAAATAAATAATGTGCCCTGTTTTGGACTGGCGACCAGTCCAGGGTGTACCCTGCCTCTCGCCCCAAGTCAGCTGGGTTAGGCTCCAGCATACCCACGACCCTAATGAGTATAGGCGGTATAGAAAATTTATGAATGAAAATAAATAATGACGTGTTAAGAAACACTATAGGAATGAAATTTTAATTATGCTGCTAAGGCAGTGTTTGTCGCTTATTTTGTGTCTTGCCCCCCTGCCCCATTTGAAATACTACTGACAAACAGATATGTATTTATTTATTTGTACTCTAAAAACTGAACCTGAAACTGAAACCAGGAAAATGCAACAAAATGGCATACAACTATATTCAAGAGTCAAATTGCATGTTGAGTATGATACATTTGTTGGCAGGTTTACACTAAGAGTGAAAGTACTCCCTGCTTCTCATGCCACCCTGACAGTTCACCGCAGCCCTCCAGGGGGCCGAGCCCACTATTTGAGCGCCTGCACTAAGGAGACAGTACAAATGCACTGCAGCGCTCCATGGCTATCTAATACCATCTAGTGTTGAGGAGTGTAAGATGCAAGTGTCCATTATCACGTGATCACACACTCAATTCCAGTGTTTCCCAAACTTTACTGAGCCACGGCACATTGGAATGGTATGGATGGTAAATTACAATAGACAATGTAATATGAGTAATACATAGTTAATAATCAATAGAAAATAATTATAAGTGCAGACACTAAAATAAAGAAAAGTAAAGCAAAGACATTGAGAATAAATATACAAATACTGTAGCAGTGGATGAAACGTATTGCTTGATATTGTTAAATTCGATAGTTTGACTGCAGCGTTGGTATTGTTGATGACTTTGAGCTGCATCAGTTCTTTGTGAGTTGTCTTTTATTTCCTTTCCTCCACTCCAGTCTTGCATTTTCTCCTGCTTCCTTAAGTCACATGCTTTCTTGGCAACTCCAGCATCGGATTTGGTCAAATGCTAATTTAAGTAAACATTTGTTCCTTTCAGCTTGCTTCTCTGCCTCAGCCGTGCCACTTTGTTTTTTGTTGGTGACCTTGCTGATGATGACAATGACGACCAAAGGTGTGCTGTTGTTATTCCTGCCAGACATTGCCCAAGTTCTCACTCTGTTGAAGCAACATCTTGTCCTTGTTACCAGGTGTGCTGGCATTAGACCTGTGTGTAATGTGGAGCTCGGTCACAATCACATTGTTAATACAACGACCCTCACGTATACAGACAGAGCAAGTACCTATTTAGTAAGGAGGTGGAGAAGGCTAAATCAAGGTACAACAAACATCTGAAGAAGAAGTCCTGGAGCAACAACCCTGTCTCTGTCTGGTAAGGTCTGAGGGAAATCACCAACTACAGACCCAAAGCCCCCCCCGCTGTTGACAACCGTCACCTAGCAAAAAGACTGAACACCCACTACTCCAGGTTCGAAGATTCACACCCCTCCCCCACCCCACTGACTACAATGGACATTGCAGGCATATCAGCCCTGGAGCCCTCCCTCT
>QODF01000029.1:1505060-1571651 GCA_024372805.1 Oostethus manadensis | reverse complement strand
ACCTTCCAGTTTTGACATGAGTTGTTTCTTGAATTCAATATTCTTACCTTACTACCCAACTAACCAAAAATGGAGCCAAAGACAGTTGCAGTTATTGCAGAAATAACTTTGGGAACAGTAATCTTCGGGGAGGGTAAAAATAACCTTAGATGTTTTAACTGTATATGCCTTTCATACATCATTTTGATGCATTAAGAATGCCAGCCAATATGGCTGTGCAAGTGTACCTTGGTAAAACCTCAGTCCCTCTGCCTTAAGGGCTGCGCTGAACGCTGGGTCAACAGTCCAAGCTTTTGGCCAAATGGTCAGCATTCTCATCTCTCATTCTAAAGGTCCTGTGTTTGAGCCCGGCGGGTTACACGTGTAAAACTAGAATTACAAAACTATAAAAACGTGCTATGTGTTAACATTTGTGAGTCGACCACTGATGATGTCACGGCGACGTAAAAATACATATTAAGAATACAGAGGGACCTACAGTATGTGGTGTATTAACACCACAAACCGTGGCCCATAACCAGGGAAACCGAGGCAAAATGTTTGATGTTATCCAACCGTGGTGGATGCTGCAATACTATCTTTTTCATCATTTTGTTTATAAAGTGATGCATTATCATTCTTCACTTCCTTCATTGGATGATTTCTGGCAGCACACTGCTGCAGCCTTCTTAATCCTCAAGCATTTTTGCTATACCAACTACACTTTTATTATAAGTTATTTGTGATAGGTTTTTTTTATAGAAAGTGAATGCAATACCTTTTAGTGAAAGTGGGCGCCTGGCAGCCAAACAGTATCTGCTGACCATAAATCATTCATTGATGGCCTTTATAAAAGTGCAGTCCTCCTGCAGGTTATGGTTTCTGATGTCTGCATGGAAGCTGTGTTGGGAATAGACAGTTTATAAAGTTAGTTTTAATTGCACTAATTGGAAAGCAAAGGGCAGGCCTCTAAATCACCATGCTCCCGGCCAAAGAGGCGGCAAAGATCTACCACACCAACTACGTGCGTAATGCCCGCGCCGTCGGTGTGCTGTGGACCGTGTTCACCATCACGTTCGCTGTGATCACGGTGGTGGTGTTCATCCAACCCTACTGGATTGGGGACAGCGTCAACACGCCGCAAGCCGGTTATTTTGGCCTCTTCCACTATTGCATAGGGAACGCACTCACCTCGGAGCTCATCTGCAAAGGGAGCGCACTGGACTTTGGCTCCATCCCGTCCGGAGCCTTCAAGACGGCCATGTTCTTCGTGGGCATCTCCACGCTGCTGGTTGTGGGTAGCATCGTGTGCTTCAGTCTCTTCTTCTTTTGCAACGCGGGCAGCGTGTACAAGATCTGCGCCTGGATGCAGCTGGCCTCCAGTCAGTGAGCAACAGCTAGATAGATACAGTAGATACTTTGTTCGTCTGCCGTGGATGGTCGCGTTTCCAGCAGGTTGAAGCACACCTTGCTACTAGGACAAGAGCTTCATCCAAACCTGGCGTTTTTGTGTTTGCTGCTGTGGTTGTTTAAAAAAGGAAAGTGAGGCATTAGAAGCACCCTCAACACTGCAAAGTACTTGATTAATAATTTGGAGACAGTTCTTGTTATGTTGCGCAGCTCTACCCAGTGAAGGCTCCAAACAGTTCTTATGCATCTATTTGGTTTTTGAAAAATCTCATCTCAAAAAGCATTGATGGAAGAGCTCTAATTTCCTAACCCAGGAGTGTCCAAACTTTTTGGACCTACAAACCAAAGGATGCAGAGGCCATTTTGACATACATGCACTGTACAGTATATGTATACATATTTAAACAGAGCTTCATGTAATTAGTATCAGCGTTCCCACCTTTTCTCTTTAGATTGTGCCCCAGACCCCCCATTTCTGGTACAACGAGCCACGGGCTACAAATGCCCGCCTTGGCCACCCCAGTTTGAACAAAGGCCTGTGTTAAAGACAGCAAGCATAAATAGCATAACAAGTATACTTAGAAACTAGTAGAAGTAGATTATTAAGTAGACAACGTTCACATTGAGTGAAAGGGAGACGTGTGTGTGTGTGTGTTCTGCTATTTCAACACGGCCACTTGATAGTTCACAATGTGGCCATTTAGGACAGCACGGGCCAGGTGTGTGAGAGTGTACCATCAATAATGAATGAACATCATCTCAACAGTTGGGCTGCTCTAGTGACAGCACGCGTGTGTGTATATCTGCATTATTAATCCATCAGGTTTGAGTTTACTCATCTCCAATACACATTCAGCCAAATTTTGGATGAGTTGCTATTAAAAACCATTTCCACATTCACATCCAACAACATACCGACTGGAGACAAAAGTTTGATATCCAAATAAGCGCATAAACCCCAACATAAACGATAATGTCTTCAAAATGATCACAGTGATATAGTTAATATATGGAGAAGTATGTACATAGATGAGGGGTAATGCATTAGTTTTGTATTGTCTCTTTTTCTATTTTATCATTGCATTTTCTCTTGGAAGGACTTTGAATATTAGTGCAGACCTGCTAAGATATTCATATGTTAAATACACTTGTGTGCTTCACTGCTGTCCATCCATCCATTTTCTATGCCGCTTATCCTCATTATGGTCACGGGTATGCTGAAGCCTATACCAGGTGACTTTGGGCGGGAGGCGGGGTACACCCTGGACTGGTCGTCAGTCAATCACAGGGCACATATAGACAAACAAAGGCATACAGTACACACGCTAATGGAGAGATTTAGAGTCGCTAAATGTTGGAATGTGGGAGTACCCGGAGAAAACCCACACACGCACAGGGAGAACATGCAAACTTCACACAGAGATGCCTAACAGAGATTTGAACCCTGAACCTCCTGACCGTGAGGCCAACATGCTACCCATTCATCCACCGTGCAACCCTCGCTGCTGTCCATAAGATAAATATCAGTTTCTCAATAGTACTTCAAACTAGGGGGCAAAAACATTTCTGGCCCACAGTGGGGGCATGACAGAAAATAATTGAGACCCGCTTGTATAAGAACTTTGACATTAAAGCTCCACCTGTAAGTCAAAGGCAATCGCTTCCAAAAACTAATGGTTGTATGTCAATCAAGTTTTGAGATATTGAGATAAATGAAAAATGTTGAATTTTTGTTATTTGGCATCTTCACCTTCTAGGTGCTTGCATGGTAATTGGCTGCATGATTTACCCCGATGGCTGGGACTCGGATGAGGTGAAGCGTATGTGTGGCCAGAGGACCGACAAATACACCCTTGGTCACTGCACGGTGCGTTGGGCCTACATCCTTGCCATCATCAGCATCATGGACTCGCTCATCCTGTCTTTCCTGGCCTTCAGCTTGGGCAACAGACAGGACAAGTTGCTGCCTGAGGACTTCCAAGTAGAGGAGAAAGGTACCAGGAAGGAGGGGATGACATAACCCACACTCAAGAACTATAAGATGCAAGAGGGGAAGATGGAAAATGTAAACATTTTAAACTACTGCTTATCTCTCCATTACAGATCATGCCTAAATCCACCAGTGACCACGGCGGCAGGGATGGAAAGCGAAGAATTATCAAAGTTGAATAACTTGAGCTCAACTAAATCTTGAATGTAAAGGTATTTTTCCCAAATAAAAACGAGTTCACGTGGGGAAGAAAAAAAGCATGGCATGACCATTAATGGCGTACGATATAACAATGAAAATAAACATTAATACTCAACATTATCAATAAAAACGTAAAATATTAACCATCTTTACAACATTAGATCTTTTAGATCACATCGGGTGCAGGTGTAGCCTGATCAAGTGTTACTATTCCAAGTGATAATTAATGGGGCAAGTTTACATTTTTATTTTTCTTACCTGCAGATAAACCGGCCACTTTCTTGTGAAGGGGTAGCTCAGTAGCTGTATGAATAGAACGGTCTCTACCTCTAGTAAAAATGACCTGAGCATGTTGAGCTGATGCTGCAGAGAAGAACACGCTATCCAAGTTTGATATTTTGTTTCTACCCAGTCTTTTATTTGACAAAACTTTGTGCATGTTATTGACTTTGCATTGTGCCAAGTGCCAACAGCAAGAACAATATCCATAACAAAATTGATAAAAATCTAGCTCTCCTATCTCTTCTTACTGTTCATGAATGTAGAAATGTTTAAACATACTTTGCAGGGCCAATAAGTCCCTTCTTGTAGATGATAAATCCAAGCACGCCATGCTTTTTACAGCCTAAGGCATGATAGCTGGCATTTCTAACTCATTTGTAAACATGACTGGACAGATTTGTCTCTTGTTCTGATGTCAAAGTAATTTGCTATTTTGATGTAAACCTCCCTGTTCCTGCTGTTAGTCATGTGCAACATCCTTTGAAATTCAGCAAAGCTTTATTTAATTTCTAAGAGTACCTAAATACCTGAAAGAAAGCGATGTGCTGAAGAGAGAGAAAAAAGATGAAGACAAAAATACAAAAGCAAACACTTTCCTGTCATTTCAAATGAAGATGATTCGGGGCTTCTCTTCTGTCAGTATTCCCTAAATCAGAATGGAGTCTCAATTGTCTTCACTTGCATTTGAAGGCCATGAAGGGGTGCAGACAGTCAAAGGTCTAAAAGTGAAAGTGATATTTCTGTTCCAAAGCCCGGAATCTTCACACCTATCCTTGGCAATCAGGTGTAGAAGTGTACACGCAATGTGGCGCCTTTAGGATGCCAGCCATGGATGAGAGAGACACTGAGCCGCCGTGGCCCTCCTTTCAGGTACCAGGTCCAGCATGGGCTGCAGGAAGCTGCTGAAGGTATGGGCCTCCTCTTTGGACCACTCATACTTTTCCACTAACACGTCAAACAAGCCCCATGGCTTCAGCTTGTTGATATGCCGCAGGTCACCTGGGGGGAAATGACACTTCTAAAAATGACAAGACTTGACCAAAATAGATTATGGAGGTCAAATATTCACAGCCCACAGAAAACAACACAAAAACAAGGGTCACATGGTGCTACTGGATTATTAGTTGAGTAAACTCTAACTTCAAATAAACTACTCATAAATACTTAAACAAGACAATGTAACTCCAAGTCAATCACATTTCTGTGAAATCAAACTGTCCACTTAGGAAGCAACACAGATTGACAACTTCACATGATTGTCATTGATAGTCTTGGTGTGATTTTGTTGTCAACGCATTCAACTATGCAAAGAACAAGGCATTTAATAATATTTCATTCATTCAGCTCTAGAACGTGTTATTTTACTGTTCCTTTATTTATTTTAAATGGTGTATATTTGCACTAGAGCATAACAGCAAATTCTACAGACACACCAGATGTATGGAGACATGAGGGCAGGCTAAAACCTGTACAGCAGGCACGAGGAAGCTGAGCTCGGTGAAAGGGTGCAGACTGCATACAGCTTGGGGTGCAGTGGGTGTTTTTACCTTTCTTGGTGAAGAACTCCTTGGAGTATTTGCCTGCTGCTATCAACTTCCGTGGAACTTTACCAAGCAGTTCGATGATTAGAGCTATGTGATCTGGAGGGAGACATGTGACTTACAGTTAAGCAGGAAAATATAGAATGACAAATAAATTTCACAGTTTCAAAGTACAAAATTTCTCTCATTCTTATTGTTTCTTATATCTTAAAAGATGAATTCACATTAAAGCAAACACAAACCTTCATCTCTGGAATAATTTTCTCCTGAGTGAGGTTCAAACAAATAGTCTCCAGTGGCCAGTTCAAAGGCCTACAGACAAAACAAAAACATTTGAGAATTCAAAAATAATTAACTTCAAAGTTTAAACATAGGTCAACCATAAATTACAGATCAAATCAGACCATTTGCAAAATTGCAACAATTTCTGTCCAACTGTGCAACATGTAAAGTCGGTTCTAAGAGTTTCAAAAGTTTAAAAAAAAAAAAAAGACAAATGTGTGAGTCAGCAAGTTCTTGCAAACAACCATTAAAATGAAATAGGCTGTTCATCAGCTGATAAAAAGTTTAAAGCCAAATCTTGGCAAAAATGTGGATACAATATAATTTTCTGTCAGGTATTCACACTGTCATAATGTCTTGATGTAGCAAAAAAGCTTTCTCTCTTTGAACACGGTCGGACTGTTAAGCTGCATAAGCAAGGCCTCTTGCAGCAAGCCATTACTGCTGAGGTTGGACGCAGTGAGACGGTAATTTTAATTATCTTCAAAGATTCCGATCCTGACAAGTTTTAAGAACAAAATATGTCCTCAAAGGGCTTTTCTGCTTCAAGGCCACAAAGTTGCCTGTTTGGAATTTGCACGAGAGCACCAAACATGGCACTAAGAGACACTGAAAGGTTGAAGAAAGTTTTATTGCCTGATGAGAAAATGTAACCTTGATGGCCACCATCATGACGTCAAGTGCTTTTTTCCTTCCATTTAACAATGGAGCTTCCACTTGTGTAGGGGCGTCAAACAGCAGCTGTCTTTGTGGAGATTTTGCAGGGGTCATTCCTCATGACCAGGGATTGGCAATCCGCGGCTCTTCAGCCTCCTTGTTGCGGCTCCCTTCGCTAAGCGCGGTGATTTTTTTTTAACACCAAAGTAGGAGAAATTTGCATTTTCAAAAAGAAAATGAAATTTCGAACTCGCCGCCAAGTTCATGAATGCATCTAGACTGTCTTCTGACTGCTGATTGGATGAGCAAGGGAGGGGGAGGTAGGCTAGTGTATCAGTGAAGCTCACTGAGTGCGAGAGAAAAAAAGGTTAAGGAGTTTTGAGGTAAGTCTGAAACAAGTTATTGCACAGTAAAATAAAAGAATGTAATTGACGGGAACATAGCAATACAGTGAGGGAAAAAACTATTCGAACCCCAGCTGATTTTGTAAGTTTGCCCACTAACAAAGAAATGATCAGTCTATAATTTCAATGGTAGGTTTATTTGAACACACAGACAACAATGACAAAAAAAAAAAAGCGTTTCAAAAAGAGTTATAAATTCATTTGCATTTCCATCAAGGAAATAAGTATTTGATCCCTTTTCGTCAGCAAGATCTCTAGGTAACGAGCTGACATTGGCAGCCCTCCCAGCTCGTTACCTGTATAAAAGAGACCTTTCCACAGAAGCAATCAATCAATCCAGATGCCAAACTCTGCACTATGGTCAAAACCAAAGAGCTTTCCAAGGATGTCAGGGACAAGATTGTGGACCTATACAAGGCTGGAATGGGCTACAAGACCATTGCCAAGGATCTGGGTGAGAAGGTGACAACAGTTGGTGCAATTATTCACAAATGGAAGAAACATAAATTAACTGCCAATCTCCCTCGGTCTGGACCTCCATGCACGATCTCACCTCGTGGAGTTTCAATGATAATGAGAACGGTGAGGGATCAGCCCAGAACCCCTCGGGAGGAACTTGTCAAAAATCTCAAGGCAGCTGGGACCATAGTCACCACAAAAACAGTTGGTAACACACTATGCCATGAAGGACTGAAATCCTGGTGTGCCCGCAAGGTCCCCCTGCTCAAGGAAGTCCATGTACAGGCCCGTTTGAAGTTTGCCACTGAACATCTGACTGATTCAGAGGAAGACTGGGTGAAAGTGTTGTGGTCAGATGAGACCAAAATTGAGCTCTTTGGCATCAACTCAACTGGCCGTGTTTGGAGGAGGAGGAATGCTGCCTATGACTCCAAAAACACTGTCCCCAACGTCAAATATGGAGGTGGAAACATTATGCTTTGGGGGTGTTTTTCTGCCAAGGGGACAGGACAATTGCACCGCATCAAAGGGAGGATGGATGAGGACATGTACCGTCAAGTGTTGGGTGAGAACATCGTTCACTCAGTCAGTGCATTGAAAATGGGTCGTGGTTGGGTATTTCAGCATGACAATGATCAAAAACACACGGCCAAGGCAACAAAAGATTTACCCAAGAAGAAGCGTTTTAATGTCATGGAGTGGCTTAGTCAGTCTCCAGACCTTAACCCCATAGAAAATCTGTGGAGGGAGCTGAAGGTTCGAGTTGCCAAACATCAGCCACGAAACATTAATGACTTGGAAAGGATTTGCAAAGAGGAGTGGGCCAAAATCCCCCCTGAGATGTGTGCAAACCTTGTGGCCAACTACAAGAACCGGTTGACCGCTGTGATTCCGAACAAAGGTTTTGCCACCAAGTACTGAAGTACATTTTTCAAAGGGATCAAATACGTATTTCCTTCATGGAAATGCAAATTAATTTATAACTCTTTATAAAAACGCATTTTTCAGAATTTTTTTTGTTATTGTTGTCTGTGTTCAAATAAACCTACCATTGAAATTATAGACTGATCATTTCTTTGTTAGTGGGTAAACTTACAAAATCAACTTGGGTTCAAATAGTTTTTTCCTTCACTGTATGTTTTATAACAAGAAGTGCGCTGTAGCTATGTGCTCACAGCCCGTGACACGCTAATCGCCAAGGTGGTGACTCCAGGAGAGGCAGGTTATGTGCAGTGGCAACTGACTGTGCACTCACAGCTTGGAACAATATGTGCTTTCACTTTTATGTCTGCAAATACATTGTTGTAAAGTTGGACGTTGGATATTCGGCTCTGTGGTTACAGCGGAAGTCGTCTCTCACTGTGCCTGGACTGCTCTCATGGTACGGCGAGCTCACACGGGAAGTGCCGCTCTAACCGTTGGTTGTTTTTCTAGGAACCGTCAATAAATTACTATTTTGGTGAAGAAAAATGCAAATACCAGAAAAATCTCCCAAAGACGTCAGGAAAATTCATTAAATTTTTCTTTAGTCGTTTTAGGAAATAAGTTTTGGAAAGTCTCCAGATTTAGCGAGAAAATCACCAAGTTGGAAACATTGGGCTGTACATGAGATGGAAAATGAACAGCTGAATGTACAAATGAAATTCTGTTCATGAAGATTATGAACAGAATCGGTGACAAAGGCCAGCCTTGGCGGAAGCAAACGTTCACCGGAAACAAGCTCGACTTACTGCTGGCAATGCGAACCAGGCTCCTGCTTTGATTATACAAGGACCGAATGGCACGTAGTAGCGAGCCACCAATCCCGTACTCCAGACACCAAGAGGGACACGGTCAAATGCCTTTTCCAAGTCTACAAAGCACATGTAGACCGGTTGGGCAAACTCCCACTTACCCTCCAGTACCCTTGCAAGGGTGTAGAGCTGGTCCAGTGTTCCGCGACCGGGACGAAAACCACATTGCAATTCCTGTAATCGAGGTTCGACTAACAGACGTAACCTTCTCTCCAGCACCCTGGAGTAGACTTTCTCAGGGAGGCTGATGAGGCTGATTTCATCTCAATGAAATAATCACTCATTCATTCATTTTCTATACCGCTTATCCTCATTAGGGTCGTGTGTATGCTGGAGCCTATCCCAGCTGGCTTTGGGAGAGAGGCGGGGTACACCCTGGACTGGTCGCCAGTCAATCGCAGGGCACATATAGAAAGACAATGACATACAAACATTCACACTCACATTCCCACATGAAATAATCATTTATAAAAATATCAGAGCATCTATTCTAATTTAAAAAAATAAACAGGAAATTATTCAAAAAATAAAAATGTCTCTCTTTGCAAAGACAGTCAAAAACTAGGATCAACAGAATGGTTATTGATGACAATTCAGTGCAGAAATAACTGGTATTGAGCAAACCACACTAATATGCAGATATATGAACTGATTGGCTTCTTTTTAATTTTCAAGTTGGCTACTATTTTACACAAATCTATTAATTATTATTATTATTAGTAGGCCTACACATTTAGCCACACTTGTTTGTTGAATTTTGTGGGTCTAACAAGTAACATTACAAAAGATTAAAATTCTGATTTCTGTAATGTTTCGCGGCTCCCGATCATTTTGTTTTACTGGAAGAGGAGACAAACTGGCTCTTTGATGGAAAAGGTTGCCAAACCCTGCTTATGACTGAAGGCCCTCGTCTGTGTGGTAATGACTGGCTTTTTTCAACAGGACAAAGCTGCAGTTCACAATGCCCGGCAGGCAAAGGACTTCTTCCAGAAGAATAACATTATTCTTTCGGACCATCCTTCATGTTCCTCTGATCTAAATCCACTGAAAACATTTGGGGATGGCTGGCAGGGGAAGTTTACAAAAATGGACATAATTTGTACACAGTAGATGTCTTCCATGAAGCCATCTTCTCCACCAGAAGCAACATTCTCATTAGTTTCGTGGAAACACTGGCATCAAGCATGCCCAAACCAATTTTTGATTTTGATTTACAAGAATGGCACAGCTACTCACTTAACTGAGTCTTTCTTTGAACATTCAGGGAGGGTTCAGGTATTTTTTTAGCTATTGTCTTTGTGGTTACTGTTCAATTTACTGGGGTACGTTTTTTTACCATACAGGCCGTGCTCCAAATGTCTGCTGGTGTGCTGTAGCCAAATCCTATCATCACCTCCAGTGACCGATACTGACGGGTCTGAATGTCGTCTGTGAAATGCTTGTGCTGCAGGAGGATGCAAAAAAAAACTGTCAACAAAACTAGTTTGATGGTTCTGGCTTGGACATACAGCATTTGTGACAATCACGTCACTTACAGTATGAGAGAGGTAATCAAGTATTCACACTTACCACCCAGCAAGCATTTCCAAGGTCAGCAATTTTAACCTGCAACTTATCAGCATTCAGGGGGTCCAGGGGGTCTACTAACAAGCTACTGGATGATTCTGTTGAAAGATGAAAGAGGGAAGATGGAACATTTTACACAACTACAAAAACAGTTCAAGTTTAGATGCTATCTGTTATTTACTGAACAAATTATTCTAATGTTCTAATGATGTGTTCAGAGGGACGAACTGACGAGTACGAAAGTATGGTGTCTAAATTAGCTTAGCATACTTCCATAATCTGGTGAAGAAGTGTGGTAATATGTTGCACCAACTAACCATTTTGGCTGTTTTCGTCCTCTTTACCAGCTTTTTCAGTCTTCCCTTGAGTGCCCATCTCCTCTTCTTTCCTCTCGGTTTTGACTTCCTCATTTAGTTTGGCGGTTACGCCATCTGAGCTGAGGGAAGCAGGATGCTGCTGCTGCTCCTGCTCATGCGATTGAGTCTCAGGCTCACCAGAGTGACTTTTACAGGTCTGAAGGTCCTCTTGATTGCCCACATATTGGGTCCCATCTTCCTGTCTTTCTGGGATGGCCTTGCTCAGCAGTATGGAGGTGTGACCGTTGACCTCCATGGTGTTCTCTTCACTGGCGGCCTGTACGTTTACGCCTGCCTCTTTTGCACATTGGGGTAACTTGTTGGTTGCCGATTCTGTAACAGATTAAACACTTGATTACTTCATTACTAACAGCTAAAGAAAAAACTGCTGCTGTGTATTAACAAAAAAAAAATCAGCCTTTACAAAGATGATGCTAATTTTCTGATTGACATTTAACAATGTTTACAATAGTGGTTGTGATTTGGAGAACAGTTTTCTTTTAAGAAGTTACCCCTCTTATACAATTGAAAATTTTGCATCAATATTATTGGACTCCTGTAAAACTGCTCCATTTGGGGATAAAAGAATCACCTAAGTGTTGGCGTCGTAACCAAGCAGAAAGAAATTTGGCCCATGCCATATGGTTTTGCAGGGAAATTCAGAAATTTTGGTTACAAATACATAAAAATTTGAGTGAGACTACAGATACACCGAACCCGTATGGTCCTAGATTATTGGTCTTGGGAGATGATTCCGTTTTAATTGAACAAAATAAAGACACAAAGAGTTGGATTCAAACAAGTGCCATGATTGCTAGACAAATCATTCCTAAAAATTGGAAAAAGGAAGGATCTTTATTTGTTCATGAATGGGTAATGGAGATGGCTAGAGTAGCAGTTTACGAGCGAATGTCTTAAACAATTAGGATGTGTATCACAATATCAGAAAAAATTGAGAAAATATTTTGAATCTCTGATTTTTTTTCCCCCTAATTAAGCTACAGACATTGGAAAAAAGAAACAGGTATGGTACTGACTAATTACAGGATTTCAGATTTGGACTAAGTATGGGATTTGTTTGGACTATGAAGCAAAAGACTATGAACTATGATGTTTCAGACACGAACTAAGAACAATGATGGGATAGCCTTGGTTGGATAACACCGGTGAAGGGAAAGGGGGTGATGATAGGGGTAGGGGATAGGGGATAAGGATGCTATGATTTAATGGCAAGTATTATAGAGAAAGGTTAATAAATGTTATTATAAAGAAAAAAAGAAGTAGTTATCCCATTCCATTCCATTTTCTTCCGATAATCCGGGTCCGGGTCGTGGGGGCAGCAGTTTCAGTAGGGAAGTCCAGACTTCCCGGTCTCCATTGACCTCTTCCAGCTCCACCGGGAGGACACCAAGGTGTTCCCAGGCCAGCTGTGAGACATAGTCTCTCCAGCGTGTCCTAGGTCTTCCCCAGGGCCTTCTCCCGGCTGGGCACGCCAGAAACACTTTATCAGGGAGTCGCCCGGGAGTCATCCAGACTAGATGCCCGAGCCACCTCAACTGGCTCCTCTCGATGTGAAGGAGCAGCGGCTCTACTCTGAGCTCCTCCCGGATGGCAGAGCTCCTAACCCTATCTCTTAGGGTGAGTCCAGCCACCCTACGAAGGAAACTCATTTCCGCCGCTTGTATCCGCGATCTCATTCTTTCGGTCATGACCCATAACTCATGACCATAGGTGAGGGTGGGAACGTAGATCGATCGGTAAACAGAGAGCTTTGCCTTCCGGCTCAGCTCTCTCTTCACCACGACGGTCCGGTACAGCGACCGCATTACTGCAGATGCTGCACCGATCCGTCTGTCGATCTCACGCTCCAACCTTCCCTCACTCGTGAACAAGAACCCGAGATACTTGAACTCCTCCACCTGAGGCAAGACCTCACTCCCAACCCGGAGGGTACAGTCCACCCGTTTCCGACTGAGAACCATGGCCTCGGATTTGGAGGTGCTGAGTCTCATCCCAGAAGCTTCACACTCAGCTGCAAACCGCTCCAATAAACGCTGAAGGTCACAGCCTGATGAGGCCATAAGGACCACATCGTCTGCAAATAGCAGAGACGAGATCCTAAGGTCGCCAAGCTGGACTCCCTCAACGCCTTGACTGCGCCTAGACATTCTGTCCATGAAGATTAAGAACAGAATCGGTGACAAAGGTCAGCCTTGACGGAGGCCAACGTTCACCGGAAACAAGCTCGACTTACTTCTGGCAATGCGAACCAGGCTCCTGCTTCGATTGTACAAGGACCGAATGGCACGTAGTAGAGATCCACCAATCCCGTACTCCCGGAGCACCCCCCCACAGGACACCGCGAGGGACACGGCCGAATGCCTTTTCCAAGTCCACAAAGCACATGTAGACTTGGTTGGGCAAACTCCCCATACCCTCCAGTACCCTTGCAAGGGTATAGAGCTGGTCCAGTGTTCCGCGACCGGGACGAAAACCACATTGCAGCTCCTGTAGCCGAGGTTCGACTAGCGGTCGTACCCTTCTCTCCAGCACCCTGGAGTAGACTTTCTCAGGGAGGCTGATGAGTGTGATCCCCTATATTTGGAACACACCCTCCGGTCACCCTTTTTAAAAATGGGGACCACCACCCAGATCTGCCAGTCCAGAGGTAGAGTTCCCAACTTCCCTGCAATGTTGTAGAGGCGTGTCAACCAACACAGTCCCCCAACATCCAGAGCCTTGAGGAATTCAGGGCGGAACTCGTCTACCCCGGGAGCCTTGCCACTGGGGAGTGATTTAACTACCCCAATTACCTCAGCCACGGTGATAGAACTGTCCACGTACGTATCCTCAGACTCTGCTTCCTGTATGGAAGGTATGTCAGTGGGATTGAGAAGAGTTAACAAGAAGAGTTGGGAGAGTAGTTATCTCTCCTGTAGCTAATCAAGGTAACCACTGTAATATACATATTCAGTATGATGCTGTGCTGAGCTGCACCACAGCAAAATTATACAACTTCTCTGAGGGCATCCATCAAAGCTGAGCTATATAATATTTCCAGGGGCAGAATTTGGGATTAAGCTTTTGTATTTGATGTACCTAATATTGAGGACAGTGGGCATTAGACATGACAGATAAAGTATATTTTGGTCAGTCACCGGTGATAGGATGATTTGTGTCATTTGGCAGAGTGGCAGACATTGAGATGTTGGCAGAGGAGGTGTTTTCAGTCGTTTCTGTCGTGTCCTCCTCTTTCTCTTCACCTTCCGGTGCCTTTTCTCTTCCCACCTGGAGCTGCTCTGCCTGCTTTTTCTGCTTCTTCTTCATTTTCTTCTTTTTGTTCTTAGACAATTTGGCGATCTTGAGAGAGAACAAAAATGAATGTAATATGAAGTAAAATTTTAATATATATACTTTATATTGACTGGCATGATCTTTCCAATAGGAATGAGTAGCAATACTATGTACCATTCCACTTCTGAAATGGTACAATGTCTGTTGATTTTCCACCCAACTATTTAATCTTTATTCTTGTACATTTTCTTCTCATGATTATAAATGTGTTCCCATAATATATATTATTCAGAATATTGAAAATTTTAATTACTTGTTTTTTTTTTTTTAACAACTAAAGGAAAACAAAAACTTTTTTCATTGTTGTGTTTTTCATTAGAAATTTTTGTTCTCATAATAGTTATTTTCAAAAAAAATTGTGACATTAAAATTTTCTCTCTTAATATTTTGCCTTACTTCTTGTAACATTTCTGGTGAGTTTATTTTTTTTTTATTGAAGTGTTTTTGTTGCTGGCCAATTAAAAGAAGAAAAAAAACCCACTATGGACTGCACTTTGGTCACCCCTGGTCTAAAATACTCAGAAATGCATGAATGTTGAATGTTTGGTTGTACTTCACCTCAGGAAATGCAAACACAGCCACCTGCAACAAGTGCTTGAAGGTGATATTGCACAAGTAATGTAATTTGAGTAACTTATATTTGCTCAATTAAGACATTTCTGAGGTAGAAAAATGCCTTTGTAAGGGTTGTCTAACATCGCAACACTTGTGTGTATTAACTGTGACTGTGACTCTTCTCAAATTGTGTGGACTACACTCGGTTAAAAGTAGGCCTAAAAGTAGGTTAAGCATTTGCCCTGTGTTTTGTATTGCTACTGTTTTTGCTGTGGTAATTATGGCAATTTGTTGTAAATGTTATTTCGTATTGGTGAATTTATTAGTTATAATTTTATTTATGTTACTGAAGCATTTATATTACTTTTCTGTTCATCTTGCATGTCACAATATTCGACAAAAACTTTGACAAAATTTCTAGGCTGTTTTCTTTTTTTAGTATTGCGTTTGGTACCGTTTAAGAACCTGCACTGTTTCCAAAGTACCACTTAAAAGTATCAGATGATATCTACACAATACCCAAACCTGCAGCCAACCATGGAAGACAAAGAAAAAAATTACCGTCTTGGGTGCTGGAGCTGTACTTACTGCAGGAAGATGGAAAAGAGGAGGTGGATTAGATTATTTGTGAAGAACGTGTGCAGTATTACATCCATCACCTCTGTGGGAGCTGACTCACACCAAGCTCTATTAACACTGACTGTCATGCAGAGGCAGCAAGCTCAGCGAGAGTCTCACACTTTTCAGAGTGAGCTTGTCATGTCCACATTAACAGTCAGAAATGACTCATAGCAACGTTCAACACACAAACACCCGATTCAAGTCGTAATTCTCAGGTTTCTAAACATTTAGATTCTGTTAGCTTGTGGCCTAGCAGAATCTTCAAACCTTTATTCATCTAGTGTATGAGTTACTTATGTCAACTAAAAAGCAAGAATGAAGTGAATGTGAAAGTCCAAACATGAGTCCACAAGCAAACAGATCAACCTTGTAAATGTTCGCAGGGAGAAAAAAAAGTGACCTGCAGAACCAGAGGGTGGTGCGGCACCGGTCTTCTGCCACTGTGTTGCTTCCACTGCAATTTTCTTAATGTAGGACTCATTGACAGTCAAAAGAATGTTCTCTGGTTTGATGTCTGTGTGGATGATTTTACATTTGGTGTGGAGGTAGTCTAAACCCTGCAGGACCTGCACAAAAACAAAAACGGACCATTATTCTAAAACTGAAAACACTACAAAATTAGTTCAACAAGGTCACTTCGGTTTAAATGTGAGTAAAATCCAAGTCACTTATTTTTATCCTACCATCTTATTTCACCAAACAGCAATAAAGCCAAAGAGTTCTAATTTCGTAGACCGTGCACAGGCACCTTCGCTTGCGCCTCGCCAATGGGCACAATGGGCGTGTTTTAGGCGCATTTTGCAATTTTGTGCCAGGAGGAGCTTGGCGTAAGTACGCCTCCGTCCCTCCTACTGGCGCAAGTGGCAAAGAGGGAGGAGAGAAGCCGTGACTGGGTTTAACACAGCCGTGTCAAAGCTTCACCAATCAATTTAGCTCCTCTCCTCACCTTTAAATGCGAATTGCAAGTTTCCTTAAAAATGGATGAAGACAGCGGAAGACGGCCAAACTTCTCCCAGACGGAAAGTGATGTTTTGGTCTAGAAGGTCCAAGCTCGCAGTGGCCGAATATATGGTCAAGTGGCCTGGAAGGAGATTACAAGTATGGTAAATCTGAATTTCCCTGACGTACGGAGAACCATTGCCCAGTGTAAAAAAACAGTTCAATGATGTAACCTATATTTGTAATATGAATATGTAATATGATATGAATAAACCAAAACTATGCATAATGGGAATGCAATCCGAAGCAACTGTGGGTAAAATACACACTGCCAAGCTCATGGTCTGGCCAGTGTCACTTGTGTTTGCATGTGAGATAAACTTGTATTACCCAATTATTTATGATCATTTTTGCAATTACACAATCAAAGATGTCAATACGTTTGATGAACCGTTTATTTACAATTAACCACATCTATATCAGATCAACTGGCCACCAATATAGTCGACACCTCCACCTGCTGCGTCGCCACACCCAACGCGGTGCGCCTCGGTCTCCCAAATTACCAAATTGGCTGTGCACTGTGTTACGCCGGACAAAATTACCATGCTGCGCATCCCACGAAATTAGAGCCCAAAAGGTGAAGGTTTGTGCAGATTTACATTACCTGTCTAATGATACTCTTAACAGACGGCAGCGGCAGCCCTTGATAATTTGACTTGATGATCCATTTCAATAGGTGGTACCCCAGCACCTCAAACACCATACATACATCTGGTAAAATGCAAAAGTCAAGGGAGAACATAGCTTTATATCCTTCTACAAACTAGTTCCATGTTGCTGACCTATGGTGGATTTAGGCCACTCCAAACAAATAATGAGACCAGAGGTGTGGGCATGCTGTCATATAGCACAGCTGCAGACTGGATGCTGTGGGAAAGAATTAAGGGATGATGTCAGTGCATCACAGACTGACACCCAAGGATGTGCGAATGGGCACAGCCTGTTGACAGCAGAGGAACCATAAATAGCTGCACAGTAGGCTGTGGGTGCGCTAAAATGAGAGACTTTAGTTTGCCTGATGACTAAATCAGCATCTTGTCACCACTGATTGATATCACTGTCAAAAATGATGGCAAAAGTTCATAACCTATGATGAAGCGCTAAATGGCTGAATAGTGACCAGGATGCAATTTAAGCTCTTAGTAAATTCAAGCTAACTGTAAATAGTGTGCAGATTTGCGTGTTTTCTACTTAAAAAAAAAAAAATTAAAAGATACGAGTGCCATTCATGCCAGAAATTTTGAAGTCATCTAACAGCTGCACCACTCGCTCTCTGCTGGGATCACTGGCATCAGTGTTTCGCACCTAAAAAAAAACCAAAAAACACTTGTCTGAGTGAAAAAGTCATAAACTAAAATAAAATTGTGAACATTACAGATTTGAGCAGCTTGATTTCATCCAGAGCAGTCTCTGTGTAATGTTCAGCACTTTTTACAACCTTCATGGCCACAAAGCGCTTCTCCCTGCAAGGTACATACAAAGAAAAATAAATTTGGAATTTTAGTAATTACATCCTAATGTGCCAATGAGGTATTTGTTTTTGTTTGTTTTCTTAAAGGTTTAGCACAGAGGTTAAGTTAATAGTTTTTTTTTTTAAAATACAGAATTAATTAAATCTGCAGTTAGGTGTCAACTTACAAGATGTCCCAGGCCAGCCACACAGTGGAGAAGTGCCCCCAGCCCAGCTTACGGATGACATGGTACCTTCCGTTGAACAGATCTCCAATCTTCACGTGGTGATAGCCACCTGTCCAAACAAAGACAGATTCCCTCATACTGTATCTTTGAGAATTTTGTGTCTGAAGCTTTCACTTTCTGTGAAAAAAAAAAACAGCCAGAGAGAGGAGATGCACCCTTGCAGTAGTCACTAGGGTCCTCCTGCTCATCATCGTCAGAGCCAAGGATCTCCTCTTCCTGATCCGGGCCAGGAGAGTCTGCCTGACTTGGCCTGGAACCGCCACCACAACCCTGCGGCTCTGGTCTGAAGACGAAAGAGACGGTGAAGGAGGCTTGTTAAATGAAGATGAAGGCTTTGTCAAGACGGGGAACAATTCATATTATTTTAGTCAGAAGGATGATGAAAGAAATGTAACATACTATTGTGTATAAATCCATTTGTGCGGGAGAGAAAATGTATGTCTTTGAAGAACATACATTACACATGGTTACCTCTACCACACATACGGACGGCATTGCAAAAGGGGTTGAAAACTCCCAGGTAAAACGCTGAAAATGTGACATTTTCTCTTGTTTGTCCTCTGATCACTTGAGAATCCAGTCTTTGTAGCAGTTACTAAAATAGCAGCTTATACCCAAGAGGGCAACACTGGAATTGGGGTCAGCACAGTTTCCCCTTTAGCCACCCTAATTAACAAGAGCAATAAAATCTTTGCGATACTTTGCTGCTGGACAAAATATTGCCAAGTTGTAGATCATAATAAGGAGTCTAACTGACCCACTACATTTTCCATGACACTCGTTCAATAGCAATGGCTGCTGTTTACAAACCATACAATTTATGAGAGTGACAACGTTTTACCAAATCTGTGCATCTGCAGTTGGGACAATGGCCCACATGTGCACCAATTCACCCCAACAACAAAACACAAAGATCAAAATGCCTGCTAATCGACCTACAAAGTGTAGCATATAGGGACTCCATCGACCAGGACCTAATAGCATTAAACATTAACTGGATTGCTGAACAGTTTTTGGAAAGATACAGTTTGAGATGTGTAAATATGGACATGGTGTATTAAATTATTAAAATACAATTTTCTCCGGTCACTCAGTAACGCATAACTCAAAGCAAAGTAACAGTGTTTGTTTTCCAAGAAAACACATTAAATATGACTTGAGTTAAAAAGCAAACAAACACGCTGCAAACAAAACAAGGTAAAAAAAAATGTTCACCTTTACTTAGAAGCAAACAACCAGATTCATAATACATACAGCATTGGCAACCATATAATGAGGACCCATCAGTAATATTAACAGTGGTAATCCAAAACCAAAATCTATTTTTGAACTCTGCAATGCAACTACTTGATGAGAATATTGGATTGGCATATTACATTACAGACAATTGATGTACGTCAAGAATTCAACAATTCATGGTGCAGTGCTGCGTCTTTAAAATCCCACTGCTATGAAGATTTGAATATAGGTGATCCACTCAGTCCTCTTTCTCTGTGTTAACCTGCCTGCAGGCTGCAGTCACATACACCCACAGTGAAGAGTACTTCAGGTGGCTGGGTTAGCGTAAACTACGTATAAAGTACAGCAGGGTTGGTTGGGGTTGATAATCAGTTTAAGTCTTAGGTTAAGTACTGTAATCGTAAGTAGGTAAAGTAATCGTAAATACTACAAATTACTGAATGCTGAGATCACACAACCTTGAAGATCAATTACTGTAATTATGACTGAATAAAAGCAGAGGGCCGCACGGTGGATGAAGGGGTAGCATGTTGGCCTCACAGTCAGGAGGTTGAGGGTTTGAATCTCCGTTGAGCATCTCTGTTTGGAGTTTGCATGTTCTCCCCGTGCGTGCATGGGTTTTCTCCGGTTTCCTCCCATAGTCCAAAAACATGCATATTAGGTTAATTGGCGACTCTAAATTGTCCATCGGTATGCATGTGAGTGTGAACGGTTGTATGTCTTTGTTTGTTTGTTTGTCCCTGCGATTGACTGGCGACTAATCCAGGGTGTACCCCGCCTACCGCCCAAAGTCAGCTGGGATAGGCTCCAGCATACCCGCAACCTTAATGAGGATAAGCGGTATAGAAAATGAATGAATGAATAAAAGCAGAGGCAGGCAATAATGTACTTATAATGTACTTTGTACTTGTGTCTGCGGCATCCTGAGCAAAGGCCACAGCTTCTTATATACATAGCTCAGCAAAAGTGAGGCACATTTAAATGCCCAGAGAATTTTGCTTACACTTACCAAAACAAAACTAGACAGATACAATCCTCATCAGTTACTAAAACATGCAGTTATTTAGGTAAATTGCTGTAATTAGGATAAAAAGATATGTTGCTCTCACATTTACAGAAGGGCTAGATACAGAACGATCCAAACAGAATTGGATGTACAAGTCATAAGCAGAAGTAGAGCTAACGGAAGAAATTAAGAGCCTAAGCAGCCAAAAACTGAGAATGTAACAAATGTGCCTTCTAAGTTTCAGTAAGTGCATTTTTTTTTTAAACAGCACATTTACAGAACCCGGCTGACATAAATCAACAATTGCTGAGTGGCAGACAAGGGCAAAAATCTGGATAATTTACGGTGGACATAATACTCTGACTCAAGAAAATAGACCAAAAATGTTTTTAAGCCTGCCTGCTTGCTTACCTACAGGATGCACGGATGCCCATGGGACGTGATGAAGGAAAGAGGACCGGACAGTGGTTGAGAATAGGGTAGGTGTTCAAAAATCTTCTCACTCACTCCATTAGCCAAGAGGGACAAAAAAAGATAGAGAGATGTAACATGGGAAGTAGTGTGGACATGTGAAGAATAATCAGTGATGGTTTGGAAGCAGAGCACAGCAAAAGAGAAGGAGATGAGTCTTGGAGCTCAGAGCATTAGCGCTCACTCACAGTCTCTCGCTCACTTTTGCACTCACACATTTGCGTACACACTCTCTCTCTCGCTCGCTCTACAGCTCTCTCTGACCGCAAACTCTCCTTGGCTGCTGTCGGCCTCTGGACCCACCCCTTTCACTGACTACCAGGAGATGATTGGGCAACGCAGCCCAGCACTGCATTGCAGGTGTGGGACCACATCAACTACTGTACCTCTTCCTTTCTTCTTTTTTATACCAAAACAGTATTTCTCTTTCACCCCCATGATGATCAGACTTAGCCTAATATGCAGTACAGTCATTTTCACTAAAGCAGTGAAATGTTATTGTTCACTCTGCAGGATGCACAACTGGAACCAGGGTGTTGGAACAGTTGGATAAAGTATGGAAGTGAACACAACACAAACATATTTCTTGCAATCCAGGAGTCATGAGCACTATCAAAAGAAATGTGAATACGTCACAGCAAAAAGCAAAAATGAATTTCTATTACACTTCTTCAGAAAACTGCATCAATCGCATAGCACGGGTGCAGACCCGAAGTGACAACACAGACAGAAGCATCACAGAGAAAGTAGGCCATCAGATAAAGCAATCCGCTTGAATTGTTTGTTTCTTAATCTAGAGAATCCATACAATGCAATTTACATGTGGTCCTCATTTTACGTCGTTACATGTTATATTTTGGGGTTACAAATGCATTCCCAGGGGATTCCCTTGTTCTGCTGGGTGACTTCAAGGCTCATGTTGGCAACAACAGTGAGACCTGGAGAGGTGTGATTGGGAGGAACGGCCCCCCTGATCTTAACCCAAGCGGTGTCTTGTTATTGGACTTCTGTGCTCGTCACGGATTGTCTATAACGAACACCATGTTCAAGCATAAGGGTGTCCACATGTGCACTTGGCACCAAGACACCCTGGGCCGCAGTTCGATGATTGACTTTGTGGTTGTGTTGTCGGACTTGCGACCACATGTTTTGGACACTTAGGTGAGGAGAGGGGTGGAACTGTCAACTGATCACCACCTGGTGGTGAGTTGGTTCCGATGGTGGGGGAGGATGCCGGTCAGACCTGGCAGACCTAAACGCATTGTGAGGGTCTGCTGGGAACGCCTGGCAGAGTCCCCTATCAGAAGGAGTTTCAACTCCTACCTGCAGGAGAGCTTTGACCAAGTTCCCGGGGTGGCAGCGGATATTGAATCCGAGTGGGCGATGTTTCGTGACTCCAAGGTCAATGCGGCCGATCGGAGCTGTGACCATAAGGTGGTCGGTGCCTGTCGTGGCGGTAATCCCAGAATCCGTTGGTGGACACCAGCGGTGAGAGATGCCGTCAAGCTGAAGAAAGAGTCCTATAAGGCCGTTTTGGCCCATTGGACTCTGGAGGCAGCTGACAGGTACCAGCAGGACAAGCAATCTGCGGCTCTGGCGGTCACTGAGGCAAAAACTCGCACATGGGAGGAGTTTTGAGAGGCCATGGAAAACGACTTCCTGATGGCTTCAAAGAGATTCTGGACTACCATCCGCCGTCTCCGGCGGGGGAAGCAGTGCACAGTCAACACCGTGTATGGTGGGGACGGTGTGCTGCTGAACTCGACTCGAGATGTTGTGGACCGGTGGAGGGAATACTTTGAAGACCTCCTCAATCCCACCGACACGTCTCCAACATGGAAGCAGTGCCTGGGGACTCTTGAGTCGGGTTCGCCTATCTCTGGGGCTGAGGTCACCGAGGTGGTCAAAAAGCCCCTTGGTGGCAAGGCCCCGGGGGTGGATGAGATCCGCCCGGCATTCCTTAAGGCCCTGGATGCTGTGGGCGTGTCTTGGTTGACACGACTCTGCAGCATTGCGTGGACGTCAGGGTCGGTGCCTCTGGACTGGCAGACCGGGGTGGTGGTCCCGCTTTTCAAGAAGGGGACCGGAGGGTTTGTTCTAACTATCATGGGATCACACTCCTCAGCCTTCCCGGTAAGGTCTATTCAGGGATTCTGGAGAGGAGGATTTGCCACATAGTCAAATCTCGGATTCAGGAGGAGTAGTGTGGTTTTCATCCTGGTAGTGGAACTGTGGACCAACTTTATACTATCGGCAGAGTCCTTGAGGGGGCATGGGAGTTTGCCCAACCAGTCTACACGTGTTTTGTGGACTTGGAGAAGGCATTCGACCGTGTTCCTCGGGGAATACTGTGGGGAGTGCTCCGGGAATATGGGGTATTGGACCACCTAATCCAGGCGGTTCGTTCCCTGGGTGACCGGTGTCAGAGTTTGGTTCGCATTGGCGGCAATAAGTCGAACCCGTTTCCAGTGAGGTTTGGACATGGAATTGTCACCAATTCTGTTCACTACTTTCATGGACAGAATTTCTAGGCACAGCCAGGGCGTTGAAGGGTTTCAGTTTGGTGGCCGCAGGATTCGATCTCTGCTTTTTGCAGATAATGTGGTCCTGTTGGCTTCATCGAGCAGTGACCGTCAACTCTCACTGGACATGTACGCAGCTGATTGTGAAGCAGCTGGGATGAGAATCAGCACCTCCAAGTCCGAGTCCATGGTTCTCGCCCAGGAAAGGGTGGAGTGCCCTCTCCGGGTCCGGGATGAGGTCCTGCCTCAAGTGGAGGAGTTTAAGTACCTCGAGGTCTTGTTCACGAGTGATGGAAGGATGGAACGCGAGATGGACAGGTGGTTTGGTGCAGCGTCTGCAGTGATGCAGACTCTGCACCGGTCTGTCGTAGTGAAAAGAGAGCTGAGCCAAAAGGCAAAGCTCTCGATTTACCGGTCCATCTACGTTCCTACCCTCACCTATGGTCATGAACTTTGGGTAGTGACCGAAAGGACAAGATCGCGAGTACAAACGGCTGAAATGAGTTTCCTCCGCAGGGTGGCTGGGCTCTCCCTTAGAGATAGGGTGAGAAGCACTGTCATCCGGGAGAGACTCAGAGTAGAACCGCTTCTCCTCCGCATTGAGAGGGGCCAGATGAGGTGGCTCGGGCATCTGGTTCAGATGCCTCCCGAACGCCTTCCTGGGGAGGTGTTCAGGGCACGTCCAACCTGTAGGAGGCCTCGGGGAAGACCCAGGACACGTTGGAGAGACTATGTCTCTCAGCTGGCCTGGGAACGCATCGGCATCCGCTGGGAAGAGCTGGAAGAAATGGCCGGGGAGAGGGACCTCTGGGCTTCCCTGCTTAGGTTGCTGCCCCCGCGACCCAACCTCGGATGAGCGGAAGAAAATGGATGGATAGATGGAAATGCATTCCAATAAACGTACAAAAAGTAAAAAATAAAAAAATAGTTACAAGGCAGATAAATACATAGAGTAACACAGACGGAGTAACGGCTGAAATATGCTAGTGGTCCAGGATGCCATTGACGCAAGATTTGAATTTTTGGTAGGTGCACATCAAGCTCCACCAGAGAATTTGGAGGCAGACGAGCCAGCCGGTATTTCTTAGCATAATTCAGCTTGAATACAAAGTTGAAAAAATACACTGAGGAAGGACGCCACTTTTATAACTTCTTTTTTTTATTTTAAACCTCCATTATTACACACAGAAAAACACAAAGCAAAAAACAACATTCATCATCGAGTATAAATAGAGCCTATTAACAGAATTGGACGGAATCGCGAAATTGGCCAAGAAACACAAAATCAACTGTTAAATGCGGAATCACATGCAAACTGACATAATGTGAAATAAATGAGGGATTTAAAAGGAGAACGACTGTTTTTGTGGGGAAGTATTTCCCCAGCGGACAGCTTATTGTAGAGTAATATCTTCCTCCCTAAGGGCATGAAGAAAGGGCAACCTGAACACAGGCAACAATTGCTGAAAATACATTGAAACGCCTCTCTTATGGAGTGTGAATGGAAGCTACCGGCTACTACAGCTCTGTGTGTGCGACTCAGGCTGTGGGAATGTGTTTATAGCCCACAATAAGTGAATTCCGCGAAATAGCCAACTTTGTTATTTTACAATTATATGTTTTAAGGCTGTAAAACCCTCACCATACACTTTATACACTTTTCTCAGACAGGCATTAACATTCATTCATTTTCTATGCCGCTTATCATCATTAGGGTCGTGGGTATGCTATCCCAGCTGGCTTTGGGCGAGAGGCGGGGCACACCTTGGTCTGGTCGCCAGTCAATCGCAGGGCACATATAGACAAACAAAGACAAACATGCATTCACACTCACATTCGCACTCTAATGGACAATGTGGAGTCGCAAATTAACCTTACATGCGTGTTTTTGGAATGTGGGAGGAAACCGGTGTACCCGGAGAGCACGCACGGGGCGAACATGCAAACTCCACACAGAGATGCCCAACGGAGATTCAAACCCTGAACCTTCTGACTGTGAGGCCATTGTACTACCCACTCGACCACCGTGCGGCAGGCATTAAAATTTTCTCACATTTATCTCTTCTTTAAACACTCTAAGTCTAGTAGATTAAAAACAAATGTCACCTTTTGGCTTGTGGCGTGGTGGCTCCGCCCTGGGGATGTGGAGAGAGAAAACCCAAGTGCAGGTAAAAGTCTCTAATATTATTTAATGTTGCTATCAAGCGGCAGAATCCACAACTGAGCAATAACATTGACAACCAACAATGTTTCAACACCAAACAATGCACGTAATGAGGCCCTACCACTGCGTGACATCTACATTCCTTCTGCATGTCCAGAAGTCAAACCATTTGTGCGATGGTTAGCCTCCTCCTTTGCCATTCGAGTGCGGCTGCAGGTACCTTTAATCTTGGGGAACGTTTCGTGGACATTGTGGGTGTTTTTGGGGATAAAACTTGCAAACATACAGCCCTTCAGAGTCACACTACTAGCGATTGAACATTTATGTACATTTTGCAAATTGAACGCATTCTCTACTGCACAAGAAGGCAGAGAGGAGGTTGACAATGGTCTACAGTCCTGTAGCCAATCAGAATGCAGAATACAATGCGTGAGTTCTCACTTAGCCAATCAGGACGCAGACACAACACATTGGTTTTCCTCAGGACACAGCTACCCGATGCAGGTTCTCCCTGAACCAATCAGGATGCAGAACACAATGCACGTTCATTCATCTAAAAAAAATAAAATAAAAGCACAAAAGATTCCACAAACTACCGAGTCTGCGAAAGGTGAACCGCGATCACTCATTCCCATTCATTTTGCACTTTATTTTTGGTAAGAGGCTTAAATCATTTCTTCAGTGCAAATTCTGTTTTTTTTATACTAATGGAACTCATAACTTAGTAGTTTGGATCGCAATTTTCTAAATTTAGCATTTCTATTTGAGAAAACTACCTCACGTGCAGTTAGAAAGCAAAACACACTGGGGGAGATTCCTTGCTGTACTAGACCGCTGACAGATTTTGTATACAGCAATTTTTGCAAAGTTTCTGAAGGCCCTTGGATTATTCTCACAATTTATTTGCTTGTGATTTGACTTGATGGCAAAAAACGCGATGCCAGTTAACACACAGGGTGAAGACAGAGTGGACACAGAGCTGTAGTGAACTAAAGATGGCAGGAGGACTTGACAGGTTATGTAATAAACTGCAGTTACGACTGTGACAAAAGAAGTGGCAATGGAAGATAAGGACGGAGCCACCACCACATTTTACTGTGGATAGCGGTTTGTTTGTCTTGGAATACTGTGTTCTTCATTCGCCATGCCCCACCACTTGATGTGTCCAAATAACACATTTTTGTTTCATCAGTCCACAACACCTTGTTCCAAAATGAAGCTGGCTTGTCCAAATGTGCTTTAGCACACCTGAAGCGACTCAGTTTTATGGCATGTACGCAGCAATGGCTTCTCCTCATACAGCATCCATCCCCTTGTGCAAAGGGCGCTGAATAGTTGACCGATGCACAGTGACACCATCTGCAGCAAGATCATGTTGTAGCACTTTTAGCTGTCCTGTGAGTTGGGTTTGACTGTTTTCACCATCCTTCGCCTCGGCTTGTCTGAGATTTTTCATTGGCCTGCCACTCCCGGCCTTAACCAGAACTGTTATTGTGGGTTCTCATTACCTCACTATGTTCCTCACAATGGAAACTGACAGCTGGGATTTCCGATCTAGCTTTTTGATGTTGAACAATATTTGTTTTCAGGTCATTTGAGGTCAGTTGTTTTGAGGTTCCTATGTTGCCACACTTCGAAGAAGATGCAAAGAGGAAAACAACTTGCAATTGGCCACATTAAATACCCTTTCTCATGACTGGCATGACCTGTGTATGTAGGTCAAGAGCGAATGAGCTTACCGAACAAATTTTGTGTTCCAATAATTTGTGCTCAAGGTATTCAAATCAATAAAACACCAAGGGTGTCCAAATGTATTCACCTGTCTAATGTTGTTTAATAATTATTGCATACTTTCTGTAAACCCTAAAAACTAATATGACTGTGTTTGTCTGCTGTATAATATATTTAACTGAAATTGCTGATCCAAACAACTAATGATTTATAAAGGAAAATCTTCCATAAATTATTAGGGGTACCCAAACTTTTGCATACCACTGTGTATACAGTATCACATGCGCAACGACATCACTCGTAACATGAGTGTAGCCATCTGTTCATCCACTCTGTGCAGCAATGAAAGGAAATAGGCTATGAAATTGGAAAGTCAAAAACATATCAATATGAAAATATTCTGGCCTCAATTATGCACAAAAACTAACCTTGCTACAGTAAATAAGTAGGTGTCCAGATAGAACTTTTTCATTTCCGATACAATACCGACGTTGCAGCTTTGAATATCGGCCAATGCTGATACTGATTCAATATCAACACCAATCATACACTTTTACTTATTTGATTGTGTGTTATGTTAAAAATTGATATTATTCAGAGAATAGTTTGCAAGAGCAGATACAGTATTTACTTCCTTATCATAAGAGCGTAAATGGGTGAGTTTTTCCTCACCCATTTAAAATGATACCACACATGCATAACTTATGCATGTGTGATCATTTGATCCACAATGTAGTGGCACCAGGCATAATACAGGGAGTGCAGAATTTATTGGAAAGTATTTTTGAGGCTTAATTGTATTATTGAACAACAACCATGTTCTCAATGAACCCAAAAAACTCTAATATCAAAGCTGAATATTTTTGGAAGTAGTTTCTTGTTTGTTTTAGCTATTTTAGGAGGATATCCGTGTGTGCAGGTGACTATTACTGGGCATAATTATTAGGCCACTTAACAAAAAACAAATATATAGCCATTTCATTCTTATTTTCACCAGTGAAACCAATATAACATCTAAACAGTCACAAATATACATGTCTGACATTCAAAAACAAAAACAAGTCAGTGACCAATATAGCCACCTTTCTTTGCAAGGACACTTTAAAGCCTGCCATCCATTGATTCTGTCAGTGTTTTTATCTGTTCACCATCAACATTGCGTGCAGCAAAAACCACAGCCTCCCAGACACTGTTTAGAGAGGTGTACTGTTTTCCCTCCTTGTAAATCTCAAATTTGATGATGGACCACAGGTTCAGATCAGGTGAACAAGGGGGCCATGTCTTTAGTTTTTCTTCTTTTAGACCCTTTCTGGAGTACTTGGGACTCGTGTGATGGAGCATTGTCCTGCATGAAAATTATGTTTTTCTTGAAGGAGACTGCTACCTGTACCACTGCTTGAAGAAGGTGTCTTGCAGAAACTTGCAGTAGGACTGGGAGTTGAGCTTGACTCCATCCTCAACCCAAAAATGCCCCACAAGCTCATCTTTGATGATACCAGGCAAACCAGTACTCCACCTCCACCTTGCTGGCGTCTGAGTCGGACTGGAGCTTTCTGCCCTTTACCGATCCAGCCACGAGCCCATCCATCAGGCCCATCAAGACTCACTCTCATTTCATCAGTCCATAAAACGTTAGAAAAATCTGTCTTCAGATATTTCTTGGCCCAGTCTTGACGTTTCAGCTTGTGTGCCTTGTTCAGCGGTGGTCGTTTTTCAGCCTCTCTTACCTTGGCCATGTCCTTGGGTATTGCACACCTTGTGCTTTTGGGCACTCCAGTGATGTTGCAGCTCTGAAATATGGCAAAACTGGTGGCAAGTGGCATCTTGGCAGCTGCATGCTTGACTTTTCTCAGTTCATGGGCAGTTATTTTGCGCCTTTGTTTTTCCACACGCTTCTTGCGACCCTGTTGACTATTTTGAATGAAACGCTTGATTGTTCGATGATCACGCTTCAGAAGGTTGGCAATTTTAAGAGTGCTGCATCCCTCTGCAAGATATCTCACTATTTTTGACTTCGGAGCCCGTCAAGTCCTTCTTTTGACCCATTTTGCCAAAGGAAAGGAAGTTGCCTAATAATTATGCACACCTGATATAGGGTGTTGATGTCATTAGACCACACCCCTTCTCATTACAGAGATGCACATCACCTAATATCCTTAATTGGTAATAGGCTTTCGAGCCTATACAGCTTGGCGTAAGACAACATGCATAAAGAGGATGATGTGGTCTAAATACTCATTTGCCTAATAATTCTGCACTCCCTGTATAACGAGATTCGGGGTGGTCAAATAAGCGTTTAAATCCAACATTACTCACCACTGACAGGGGCTTGCTATTTTCTGTTATAGCTTATGACTTTTTACCGCCCCATGGGAGCTTCCTGTGTGATGCCACTTCATATGCGCAATGAGGTTCGTAGTAGACTTCCCCAGTTCTGTGCCACTACAACATCTGTTTACTGCAACATGGTTGACATCACTCCTGTTCCTTGCTACTTTTTTAGTTTTGTGAATACAGGGGTTCTAACCGGTTGCTGCTGAATCGACATTTTGGGGCAAAGTCTGGAATAGACTGCCTGTATCAGAGTGCCAACATTGGAGATTTGAAATGCAGGCCGGTATAATCAGATTTAATTTTTTATATTTGCCCGATATCGACTATTAGTATAAAATCAGGACATCCATTGCAATAAGATATTGGTAAATACAACTCTGACAGCGTCAAAGACTGAACATTACCATCTTTGTAAAGACAGACTTTTTAATACTGCAATTAAATTTAGATTATGTTAAAGCAAGGGTCTCCAAAGATTCAAAATGCTGCTAATTATTAGGATGTGTTTTCTACGCATGTGTGTGATGACTAATTGAGTGATGAGAGGAGTGATGGTGGGGAGAGAGACTTTGATGAATCCGGATGGGAGGCTGGATCGAGTAGGCAAGTGAAGTTTTTTATGTCCATCAGGATGAAAGCAATATCAGAGTGAGTGATAGGGAAGCATTCGGAGACGACCTGTGCTGTTGTGAAATGAGCCGAAAAGGGACAGTGTGGAAAGTGGATGCGGCAAGGGGTAGGAGGAGTGGCCAGAGTGCCATAAATAGTTTCAATTTTGGATTGGAAGATTGACAGGAAGGAGTTACAATTTGTTAACAGTGAATGATGGAGAGATGTTATCACTGAGTTTGAGTAGTTTATTGATGGTGGCAAACAAGGTCTTATGGTAATTGGAGCCAGTATGAGGTATGAATAATAGGAGTATAAGAGTTTAAGGGATATTTTTACTGGTGGATGCAGTCAGTGTAGGCTTGGAGGTGGACTGTGAAACCATTCCAGTTGTCATTTTCTTCAACTGCCATAATGTAGGAGTGAAACAGGGGACCAAGTGTTTGAATGTTCTGGTTTTGATGGCTGCTAGTTCATTGTGACAGGAGGAGAGAGTGTTATTGTAGAAGTCAGAGGAGAGGAGAGAAGAGGCAGACAATTTTGCTGGTGAGGTGAGATGTAAACTGTAAAAAGGGGATTGATTTGTTTTAGCCCTAAACACCAGGACTGTGCAAAATTCAGAATTTCAAAATTCAATTCAATTAAAGGAATTAATTTGGAATTGAGTCCATTCCACAGATTGTTGAATTAAATTTGAATTACAGAAGTTGAATTGAATTCAATGCAATTCAGAGAACTTCACTGGCATCACATATCAGTGAGAATTAGATACTTAGCATAGTCCTTAATGTTTGAAAGGGTTGAAAAGAGATGAAATGAAACAATGTTTTGTAAATGCGGTCATCATAAATTTAAATACTTTACAGGGTAAAGTTGTTGCATCTAATGTTCAACAGTTTATCAAATGTTTTGTCATTGAGGCAGCATTGTTGTGGTCTGAATATCTTGCCTTGCCTGAATAGATCCCCTCAACAGGTGCAGAGGAAGCTGGCATGGACATAGTTGCATCCAAGTACAGCTAGGTTTGGAAAACTGCTTTGGGTTTTAAAAAAAAAACAAAAACATGGTGTGCTCATGTTTGGGAGCTCATGTGATGCTGTGTCAATTGTGGTCGCAGCTTTTTGAGACACCATGTAGGAAAAAGAGACTGGACTGTTTCCTTTACTGAGCATTAATGGTATTGTTGGCTGTGACTTTTGAACAGACAGACTCGACCTTTGCAGCAAGGCGACGTTTGCTAATGAGCTGCACTTTACCATTGCACCAGTCTAATTTAAATCTTGGATCAAGTGTTGCAGCCATCTGAAAGCATCCCATGTCCTGTAATTTCACTAGTCGTCTCTCAAGTGAGATTTGTAAGGTGGACACAAACTTCTTGTTCATATGTCATCTTTGCATTTTTGATTGCATGTCTCAGTCCTCTGACACAAGCAATAACAGCGTTTGATGTGACAGTGCTTTCTGCCTGACAGCGGTCCATGGTTTCCTCAAAGGCTTCTAAAAGTTCAAAGTTCCTAAATGATTTTCAGTTCATATGCTGGTAACTGAATTGGACACTGTAGCTAATGTATGTTTATAATCATCATTAGGCCTGTCAAAAAAACACATTTTCTGGACAATAATTGTCCTACAATCGATAATCAATATTACTGACATTTTTAAGACCATTTTTTCATTAATTATATGGCATAATAATGCAAGTACATCATATCAAAAGCAATAAACTTCAATTCAACATTGTAATTAGAAGGTCAGGAGCTTTTAAATAAAATTCCAGATGCAATTGTAATAGTAAGTTATTTTTATGACTTATTTTATTGCACCTATTTGACAGGATGTGCGTTGCTCTTATTTTGAAGGCCAGAAAATTGAAATGTAATGTCTATTGACTATTGTGGCTGTTTTCACACACATACACACCACACACACAAGGTAACCCACACAGCCAGCTTATACTGGCTATTGCCGTGTCATGTTCATTCGGTAACTAGTAAGAGTATCAAAGTGTTGTTGTCGTCTTAGCCCGTGTTTAGTTCAGGAGAGGGCTGGTTATTCTTTGTGAGGACATGCTGCTGTGAATGAGCGGTCCGTGCGAACCCCCCGCACCATACGAGAGCAGTTTGGGCACAGTGGGGGGGGGGGACTACCGCTGTTGCTAAGGAGCAAATATCCACCTGCCAAAGTAAAATTAACAGCGATAGAGACAAATATCCAACATGAAACTAACTTCACCAATGTGCAGAGTCATGCCTCTTGTCTTCCATCCATTGTTTTTATCAGCCACTGTAAAGTGTCTTTGAGTACCTTGAAAAGCACTATACAAATAAATGTTTTTATTATTATTATTATTATTATTATTATTATTACATAGACAGCTAGCCAGGAGGACTCAGTGGCCTGTGCAGCAGCAGAGCCACATACCGGCCAGGAGTATGGTTAACCAGGCTAAAGGATAGATTGTGACTCTGATTCATTCTGTTCTCCCGTCAATAATCTTTCATTATAATTCATTCAAATTTAACAATTTAATATGGGTTTAATAAATACGTGAAGCATATTATACTGCACTGAGTGTCAAAAATCAGCCTTTTTTGTGGGTTTGTTTCCACATGGTGTGAATGACAGTTGTCAAGCATACTGCCAGGTGAAGAAAATGACATACAAATCACAGCTAATGAGAGAAACCTTCAAGTTTCTTGTTGAGCGTTTAGACAAGTACAAGGACTTTCTTACTTTTTGCCAGGTTTCCGTGGCTTTGTCCTCTTCTTCCTCGCCTGCAACGCGAGTACTGCGGGGGTACAAAGGATTGCACATTGATTAAAAATGAAATTAGCGACAGGATTAGGGTAAATGAACGTCCAGTAGGGCTGCTGTTAGCTAGCTGACAGGTTGACTGGAAGCACTCAAACGCGCTCTCTTAGCTAACCGGCGGCCTTTGTAATGTGCCCAAGTTAGCGAAAAACTGCACCTCCGCTTTTGTGTCATGAAGATGAGCTACCACGCGTGTACTGCGTGGACAGGCACACGACGTGACGACGTGAAGACTACGAATTCATCTTGGAAAGTTTGAGCCTGTCTCGTGGCTACAACTAGCATAACTGCTAAAGTGTTCACACTGGGCGGCGCGCATGGTCCACTTTTGCCTTCAGATTTTACTTGGCGTGACCAACAGCACCGGAAACAAACCACACGTAACACAGTCTGCCTGTGAAATACTCATAAAGGCAGCAACGGTGTGGCGTAAAAACGTCCACGAGATGAAAAGTGAACAATTATCCAACTGTACCTTTTCTTTCCATCGCGGCAAAACACTCGGGGAGAGATGCGTTCAAGAGACGTTGGGAATACGAAAACTCTTGTCTGTCCACCCATGCGCCCAGGCAGAGAGTTGCGTTCAAGAACCGTTGGAAATAACCAACATGGTAACGAAGGGTGGGTGGTGACGCATACCAAACTGTCAACTGTTGCTTTGCTGCTAGCGCGAAGCGTAGCTTTCGGTTTCTGTGTTATAAACATTTTACAGCTACGTTTGCAAACCAGTTTAAGTTCTGTCCCACCGGTTTAAAGGATAAAGTTTACTTCTTTCCTATGCTGCTAAAAATAACAAATAACAAAATAACGGCTAATAGAAGTCACGTAACAATTGGAATGACTATCTTAGTTTTTAAAATTGCATTTTAATTTTAAATAAGGAATTAACAACTCTACATATTTATACACTACAGGGATAGTATTTTGTGCAGTATAAAAAAATATATATTTGAAAAAAGTACTTGTCACCAAGATAAACAGAACTGTGCAGTTCTGCCCTCTAGTGGTGGCAGGATTTTTTACACATACACTTAGTTGTGGCCTAATACCGTCCATACATCCATTTGATATCGAGGGTGTCCTCATTGGGTTGAGCTGGCGCCTACCCCAGCTGATTCTGGGCGAGAGGGAGGATACAACCTGGACTGGCCACCAGTCAAGCACCAGGCACATGACTGGATGGATGTCCGACTGGTCAACATTTCAGTACTTTTTGCACAACTTGCTGTTCTCTAATAAGAAGCTCAATTGCAAAATTCTCAACGGGTGTGTGATCTATGAATCAAATACATGTTGTGGTTTTGAGTGTTACTATAGGTTGCCATGGATGCAGAGAAGTGTCACAGAACAACAGGAGGTTGTGCAAAAGGTACTGAGACGTTGCATAGTTGGACGTGTGCTTTCAAAAGTTTAGGGAAGGTAAAGAGGTAAGTAAAGATTATAGTGCATTTCAGTTCATCCTGAACTTTCTCCCAGAAACCAAATATCCATAGATTTGTGTTAGTAGTGTACACACAACCTTTGACACTCCCCTATGGACAAATAAGAATCTCTAATTACCCTGACATGCATGTTTTTGTAAGGTGGGACTCAGACAAAACTCACGCATGCATTGCAGTGAGAACATGCAAACGCTACACCGTGGGTGCACAAACTACGACCCCGGGGGCCACATTTGGCCCGCCAGATGCTTCCCCGGTGTGTAACATAAACTTTAAACGTACAAGCTGGCAACATGACTTGCAAGTAGTCAAGTGTCAATGTGAGAAAACCTTTGATGGTTTAAACCGCTTTTCACGTGCAAAAATCCAAACTACCGCTACCCGAGTTAACATGTATGTGACACACAACTAACCTACCCGGTGCACCGTCTGGAAAGTTAAAACGGAGGGACGTTCACATGCTCTTAAATGGTCAATGTTTTATCGTTCAGAGTTGATATTGTATATCACATATCCTTCATTCATGCATATTCCGAGTCTTGTTCAGCAAAAGAAAAAGTAAAATTAATTTTCGTTGTTTGATGTGTTCTGATGTTTAAAGTGCTCTTAAAAAAGAACATACAGCAGATTGTAGAACACTTTTATAGATAAAATAAGACAAATAATCCCAGGTGGGCTGTTACAATTAAAAGCCCTCCACACACACACACAAATATATATATATATAGTTTTTACAAAATCTGACCATGTAATTTAGGCCACTTTTTTCTTGCTTTTAAAATGTTAGTTATCTGTCGTCTTAGTTACGTAGCCATGTTTATATACCCCCCAAAATTGAATTTAAATATGAATGTTTATCATCTTCTAACAAGTGAGAATATGATGAAATGATCCTATTTTCTGAACTAAAGTCTATAAAATCGTCCTGGGGGGGTTATTATTAACGCTTATGAAAGATTACGCATTTTGATGCTGTTTTCAGCACGTGAATTAAGACTAAACAGTAGTATAGTTTTTTCAGTTCTTATGAGACGTTTTGGGGGCCCAACGGTACACTAAGTCCACCCTTGCATGTATCAAACATATAACCTGGCCCCCCGGTCAATTTTGTTACCTCAACGTGGCCCACGAGTCACAAGGTTTGGCCTCCCCTGCTCTACACAGAGATGTTTCAACACAGATGCAAGCCTTCGATCTCAGGTCTGTGAGGCTGACATGCTAATCACTAGACCTAGTTGGACTACTGTAAATGTGCCACAACAAATAGTAGAATTTATGCCACATTGAAAAATAGTAGCCTTTATTTTCTCCGGGTGGTATTTTACAAGTAGCCATGTTGTAACCAGAGTAAAATGACCTCGAAACATTGGAGCCAACAACCGATACCCAAATTAAATGCGGACTTATGAACAGGATCAACATCCTAATCAAATCAATGTACTGTACAAGTATGAGGTTTCAGCATCCAGTGAGTAAATACATTTTCCCATAAAAATGTGCCCTTCGAAATTATTCAAATAAATGACAGCTGTGGTTCTAGCATTCATCAAAGAAAACAAAATGCACAAAATACCAGATTTTGATTTAACACACAAATCATTACATTATCACACTACATGAAGGCCAAAGCCAATGGAACTATTGACTGGGCGTGTGTGTCCAAATATGACTGGACTGCTAAAATAACCCACATTAGTGCCAACATGTTGCAGATTGTTGGCAAATAATGTGGTGTGATTACCGGCAGATATGATTTCTATTGACATTGTGTGAAAATACAATACTTTGCAGGGGCAGCGCCTTCTAGCAACACAAGTGAACTGAACTGTCTACGTTTCCTTTTCCGCTCTGATAAAACAACGTAACGGCAGTTTGATGTTGAATAAAATCAACAGACAATACATTTGGTGTCAGGCCAAAACTCTTTCTCCATAAATAAACTGGCCTTATAACTTTTTTTTTTTTTTTTTTTTTACAAATACATACTTTTAACATTCATATACTGTATAAACGTGAGAACAGATCATAAATACGAGGCAGCCCCACGACCCTCTACAAACACTCGTAGGACTGTGGTTTAGAAATGCAATGTGCTAAAAAGTACATTGCCAGCTGATGGATGACAACATCTAAAAGCATATCAAGTCAAATCCGGGCCTTATCGTGCCAGAGTGGCCCTGCAGGTTGGGAGATTATGTTGAAGCATTGTTCCGATACAAAGTGCGATCAAGAGAGTGGAAAGACGGTGTTTAGAAGCTAAACAATTGTCACGTTGGTGTAAGAGATGGAACAAAGTCTTAAATCTACGCCACAAGGAGGTGGGTGTGTTACACATACTGTCTTGAGATGTGCCTTACATACATACGTTTATTTATTCCGTTACAAATCTCATTGTATGCCACATGGAGGCATTCATACTGTGGGCCCATATGGTTACTGGCCTGGTGTATACAAACACTGCGTTTATTGTCATTCTCAAACCCGTCTATACACAAAAATAATGTGTGGAAGATGAAACATTTGACAATGTTTCATTTCTGCTTGTTGATCTCGCTACTGCAAAGTATTATTTTTTTTTTTATAAACAACTACATAGCAGCAGTTGCTTCAATTCCCCTTAAGATACAATGCAAATTGGGGGTGCAATCTCATCAAAAGTGCCAGCAGAGGAGAGCAGGGTGAGGGCTTTGTGGAACACAAGTTTTGTCCCTGAAAATGCAACACTACCCCCTGCCGCCACGGTGATTTAAAGATGGCAGGCACTTGAACGTTGGGGTGGTGAGGGCGTGTGGCGAGTAGGGGGCGAGTCACATAAGACAGTTTTTTTTTTTTTTTTTAAGCGAAGAAAACTCCCCCTACTCCTCATGATTCCATCTCATCCCTGTCAAAAGATGGCGGCTCAAAGCTGAGAACCTCCTCGTATGTTAACCCTAGTGGACAAAAAAAGGAGAGACGTCAAGTCCTGTCTCAAAATGTGTGACCCCCCCCACCATCCAAAATGTGCCTACTTACTCTTCCATTCCTCAATTTCCAGCTCACGGCTTTCAAAGCTCTGGTCGTAAGGCTCTGCTTCGGGCTCGTCGTCTGGATCGTGGTACTGAGCAAAGTAAGGGTGAGCCAGCGCCTCGGAGGCCGTGATCCGCTTGTCTGTGTCCAGCACCAGCATCTTCTCCAGCAGGTCAACAGCTGGAGCGTAAAGAACAATGTTGGGGAAAAAAATAGTGGGGCACCACCCACTTAAAAACAACACAGTGGGAAGTCAAGTCATGACACAGTTATGTCACACTGTGGGCTCTGTGCGGAGAGGACAGTTGAGTTTGCCATTTTTGCTTTGGTGTTATTCGGTCAACAGTAGAATGCGATGTTACAAGTAGGGGTGTAAAGATTCATTGTATCATCGATTCATTTATCCATTTTCATTCTTATGATCCAACTACATCGTGTTCACCGAATTGCCATTACAGACATGATCAAAATCGTAAGACCAATTGAAAAAATGCTTGAATTAACCTTTTGCACCTTCATGAGGTTTTAAGTGGAGCTACAATATGCAAAAGCGAGAAGGGGGAGTGTAACAAAAAGCACTTTGCAAAATGAATTTTGAATTTATTGAAAACAACAATTAAAGTATTAACAGGCTTTTATCAGCTGATCAAACATTTAAGACCATCGCTCAAAAAATGACAAAAACCAGAACAAAAACATTTCTCATTAGGACTCAGAAATGAGTAGCTCCACCGTTCATCAAATATTGGTTTGGGCATGCGTGATGCGTTTCCAGGAACCTAGTGGGAACATTGCTCTAAGTGGTGAAGATGGCTTCACGAAGGGCATCAACTGTCTGGAACTGATGGCCATTTTTATAAACTTCCCGTACCATCCATCCCCAAATGTTCTTTCATGTTCTTTATGGGATTTCATTTAGGGGAACACGCAGGATGGTCCAATGAAGTAATGTTATTCTCCCCTGAAGAAGTCCTTTGTCAAGCGAGTATTGTGAACTGCAGCGTTGTCCTGTTGAAAACCCAGCTGTTACCACACAGACAAGGGCCCTCAGTCCTAAGGGATGCCCACTGCAACATCTGCATGTAACCAGCCACCGTCTGACGACCCTGCACCACCTGAAGCTCCAGTGTTCCAATGAATGAAAAAGCACTCCAGATCATGATGGACCCCCCTCCACTGTGCCCGGTAAAAAAACATCTCAGGTGGGATTTCCTTGTCATGCCAGTAACATTGGAAGCCATCTGAGAATAAAACTTTTTTCCACCTTTCAATGTCCAATGTTTGATGCACTCTGGCAAAGTGGGCGGCTGGTTACGTGCAGATGTTGCACCGGGCATCCCTCATGACTGCAGGCCCGCGTTTGTGTGGCAACAGCTGGGTTTTTTAACAGGACAACGCTGCAGTTCACAATGCTCACTTGACGAAGGACTTCTTCGGGGAAAACAAAAATAACTGTCGTTTATGAGTCGGTTGAGGCAGCCACTGTTGTCGTGCTGGCGTGTGTGCTTGTGGGCTATTATTTCTTGCAATAAAAAGCGTGTTGAGCAAGCTTTAACTTATGTTTCAAATCACACAAATCATGTGAGACTTCAGCTAAGTGAGCACCTACAGGATTGTGTGTGACCATGGAACCAGAAATGGAACACACACACACCCTATTCTGGCCATTCAAGACAATATTAATAGAACAACAAGTTGACATCTGTCGCCACGTCACGCTTCAAATTTTGCAGCTTTACTCTCTCAAAAAAGTATTAGTAAATCATCGCTGTTTCATGGTTGAATACGGCCTGTTATTTGTTAAATTCTGTACTTTATGCCTACATCAAGCTTTTCAAGCATAAAAATGGCTAAATGAACTAGGATACAACTATAAGGCATTCAGAAGATGCATTCAAAGACATGACGATGATATGTAGTCTTCTACACTGGTCACTAGGTGTCAGTAATATTACATTGATGAGACAACAGCCAACATGTGAAGTACATTGTCCAGAACAGAAAGTAAAAAAAGAACATATAACTTTCCCAATGCTAATGTGAATCTATATTATGTATTATTTATGTTTAATATTTTCTGTTAGTATGTCTACTATATTGTTTATTACGAGCGTATAGGTAACTATAGGGGTGATATTTCATGTAAAAAATTTTATCAAGAGCGTTAACAGGGTTTTTATTCTCTCACTATGAAAATATTTCATTTATAAATAAGTAATAAATGGAGGATTACTGTAACTGAATATACACAAAAAGGTAAGCTGTGTCTATGTCAGCAGTGGATGTACCAACTACTGACATTTTATTGTTTCTAATATTACAAATTTTAAAAAGTATCTCCAGATTTGGGGATTAACATTCATGATCAAAGTGAAAACGATAGCATCAGCAGGAGCATTTGGTAAAAACAAGTCATGTGATTTGATTATACCGCCGTGGCAACATTTTTCTCAACCTGCTGCAACACCCCTGACGTTTTATGGTGTCTCAAACTTTGAAAACCTTGACTCCAACAGTCTAAAAAGCCTAACTTACCAAGAGGGTTGGCACCAATGAATACGTCCGCAAAGTTTCTCTTGGGCATATGGGGAAGTGAGTTGATATAGTTCCTTGCCTGTTAGTGAAAATATGAAAAAGGTCAACCAAATTATGTTGTGCTTTTCCATGTTGCCGCATAAGCTATTAAGCTGTTTATTCTGCCATCAAGACATTTGTTTTAGTTGTTGATGATGTCACATGTTAAACAGGTTTGGCCAAAGCATTGTGCAAGCCTCACAGTGACAAGCGCAGTGAGTCACAGAGGAAACAGGGAATCAGTGAAGTGAAGGCAGAGGTTTGTTTTCAGATAATGCACAGAGAACAGAGAGAAACACATTCCCACAAAGCACATGAGTCTGTCTGTCTACATATCTGTGTAAATTTGGCGGCTGCATCTCCAGCTGCAGCAACCTGCTGGATGGCGGAGGGCATTTGTCTCACCTCATGACTGGGCATCCTGCTTATGAGGGAGGCTGGGGGTGTCCCCGTCAGACGCATTATCTGCTGTAGCTGGTTTATATCTATAGCGTCCGAGTCAAGGGGCATCATATCAAGAAGAACACAGGCACTTAGGTTTGTGCATCAGGAGGCAACAGTACAGAACAATTGTATTATAGAGAGATCTTAGCTCACCGCTGCAATAGATGCCCCATATTGTGTTGAATGAGGAAATGTGCAGACTGCAGGAGTTTTTAGTACATGCTAAAAGAGAAGTGAGCACCAAAGCAGGAGTACAAATAGAGCTGTTACGAACATTCCCAGAAAGCAACTCTTGGAAGAGCAACGCAGATGCAACAATGAGGAGCAACAAAGCTTGGCTGCTTGACACTCACAGAGTCCGAGGAGATTTTCATCGAGAGCTCAGGCCCGGGGGTTCCAACGAGCAGCATTATAAGCTTCAACTGATCAATGTCTAACACACTGACATGAAGGAAAACTGGGGGGTGGGGTGAAAGGTGGATCAGATGTGCAAACCTTTTTCTTTTGTGTAACTATAGGTCCCTACCAAGGCCTAACAACCCTAACATGGACCAACACCATATTCTATACCCCCATACTAACATCTGCATAAGCCTGCAAGATATAATCAATACTCACTGAGACCTTAAGGAAAATCTAGAAAAATGCACACAAACACTTAAGGTCACATTGAGCCATGCATTTAACCTATACTGTCATATAGTAACATAACTTACCAGCATACATCCTGTCCTTTTTTCATCAAGGAAGAAATACAGGTAGTCTAACGCAGTGTTTCTCAAATAGTGGGGCAGGTCATGTTCAGACCTGCCAACATGTACAAATCTATTGTACTCAACATGCAATTTGACGTTTGAGTATTCTTGTATGCTTCACAGCTCTACATTATGTTGCATTTTCCTGGTTTCAATTTCGAGTTTAGTCTGTACAATCCATATCAGTTTGTCAGTAGTATTTAAAGGGGGGGGGGGTGTAATGACAAAAAATAATTGAGAACCACTGCCTTAACTACAAACGTATAACCAACTGTACATATGTTGGTGAGACCATGCAATCTTCTACAAAAGTCATCTGGACACATGAATTGGAATTCTTATTGTTTTCTTCAACATCTCTGCATCGCAGTAGTGTTACACTTGGTTGCTGTGCAGGGATTGCTTTGTAGGAGGGAAACAGGAAGGTGTACTGTATCACAGAGACAACAGTGGGCAGCGCTGAGTCATACACCACAGAGGACCAAAACAGCTAGCTCATGATCATACACACATACACACTTAGTTTTCTTTGCTTCCGTTGTGAAGTAGCGTCAGTGTGCTTGCATACACCCACAGTTAAAACTTTTTAAAAATTTGACAGATCATCTAAGTTTGCCATGACGACTCATATCAAATAAAATTTTGTAATGCATACCCTTGTCCCAATGGAAACAGACAATTATCTCTTTTTGCTTCTTTTGACAGTGGGTTATATACCCATATGTCCCTTGTTTGCCCCTTTCTTGAGTCACGTTTTGTACTGTGGTCATGGCCCGCAGTGGTCATCATGCAATCATTTTATACTCATCTTCTCCAACAATTATCAGGAAGGATACGATCTGTCCCGGGGAACAGCGTCCGTCCAGTGAGAAGTTCAGCCATGATGCATCCAACTGACCAGATGTCAACTAAAATATATAACCAGTAAAACAATATACACAGTGAATGGTTTAGATCATGAACTCAACTCAATCAAGGCACCCGTAAGAGTGAAACTCTGCTAAAGGTTACTTACTCCTGCATTCAAATAAGTACAGTATATTCATATTAGGTGTGTTGCATTAAGAAATGTTACAGCTACTGAAAGGCATTCGAATGCATCCACCATTTGAAGCGCCAAAAGGTAAAACAGAAGTTTAAAGTCACACTGAAAGTTTCAGATGTGCTGTTTCTTAAAAATCAGTGAACTAATTTTTTTGTAAAAAATAAACGATGAAGGAAATTCTTGGAGATATCGTTTGTGAATGCTTATGAACAAAAATATATTTATGTCAATATGGCGTAACATGAATAGTTAAGACCAAAATGTCATACGTGAATGTACAGTATGTGTGTGTACCTGTCATGTTGTAGTGCATCCAGTTAAGCATAATCTCTGGAGCTCGGTACCACCGAGTAGCCACGTAGCCAGTCATTTCATCATCTGTGTGCCGGGCCAAACCAAAATCCAGGATCTAAGAGGCCAAAGTATTTGTGGGTTGAAAAAAGGACAAACAGAAGTGCATTAATTATACCAAACCTTCATTCTGTGATTAATAAGAGAACACACCCACATGTCAAAACATATGGTACGCATGTACAATGAAGTCAGATCCAATAAAAGAGCTATACCAAAAATGCTGCCTTCAAATGTAATAAGGTCAGTTTTCATTTCATTCATTCATTCATTCATTCATTCTATTTCTAGTACTTTTTCTACTAGGGCCGTCATGAGATCTCAGGAGATTTAGAAAATTAAGTGCTTCACACACTCTGTAAACCCAACCTACCTCTTGTGTTCCCAGCTTCACTTGCTCGTGACGTGGCTTTTTTTTTCTCAAAATAATCAAATTCAACAGTGATGTTAAAGTCCAAGCAGAAGCTGTAGTAATTGTACATTTGATCAAAGTTTCTAAAGATTTGTCAGATCAAAATTAGAGTTGTCAAAAATAGTGCTTTACCAGCGGTAACTAATTCATGTAATTAATTACATACATTTTTGTGTGCGATGAACACATATCATGGCAACCCATGCCAAGGCCTGTCACAATAACACATTTTGCATTATTGCACATAATCGGTATCATAGACAAAAATTTTTGAGAACATTTTTTCAGTAATTATATGGCATAATAAAGAGTACATTGTATCTAAAACAATAAACTTTAATTTATCAAGAGTATTTAACATTGTAATTGGAATGTCAAAAGACTTTCAATAAATTAAACATAATTAAACAAATAAAGACAGCAAAAAAACTCAATGAAAACAAAATGGACTCTCAATCTCTTTTAGCAAAAACGGCATTTAAAAATAATCATAACCAAAAACAATTTTTTTAAAAAAACCTCTCTGTTAAGAAAAAAACACTCCAATAAAAACCACACACACATAGTGTATTGTTAAACTCATTTGAAAACTGTAATTAATCTGAATACGATTTTTAATTATTTGACAGTCCTAATCAAAATACAATCGCTGCATAAGATGTCTATCAAAAATGTGATACGAGTGGGTATTTCAGTACGTCCTAGTGCTTGTTAGCATCATGGGAACAGTATTTCTTTTTTGTGTATACAAAACAAATCTACTGCAATCTGAAATCTACCTTACATGTGCCTTTTCATGTCAACTACATGTTAACAAATGATTAGTGATAGCTAAAACTTTTATAATTTGTACTTTGTTTAAATTTGTGTAAAAGAGTGAGGTTTAAAACAGTTAAATGCATCAAGCTTAGATAATGCATGCAAAGTTATAACACGTCAAAATATACCTGCATTATTATGTGATTGTGTTAAATAAGAAATTATGTTTGTCCAGTGCTATATTTTGTCGTTGTATTTTTCTTAATGTTAAAAAATTGCCTCATCTTGTTCTTGTGAACCCAATATCATGTATCGTCTCATCTCGTGTGCTGAATGTAGACACCCCTAGTAGCTAACATGAAAAAGATTTTTGATACCGCTCTTGTTGGATCTAATTAGATTGTGCAGGTTCTCCTACATAACTTTATGGAATGTGGATAAATCTTGTCAAAGGCTTCGTTATGCTCCAGAGTCGCGGCGCCAGCAACACAGCCCGCAGAACTGTGATTGGTTGGCTTTTTTTAGTGCATCATTTCCAGTTTTCCCCTCCACGAAAGAGCCACTTAAAAAATTTGTCAAAACAAAAGAGTTCTCTGCCTCTACTCGCTTTAGGGCCGGACAGTCCATCTTCTTGAACGTCTTCTCCTTCGTTTTTTCTGCAATGTGTAGCTATCGTGCTACACATTGTGCCAATGCCAACCAAGATGTCACTTTACAAATAGCCATTGTTTAATAGCACTACACTAAAATCTAAATAGCTCGCCAAGGTTTCAGTACAACTCTGAGCTCTGCCATGTACAGAAGTACGCAGACAACACGGTCACTCTGGAAAGTCCGAAAACTGCGGCCTTCTGTATGCAGTGGCATGTTTAGGGGAGCAGCCTCGAGAAGAATGACGTCACAAGCATGGACAAACTGGTGACAAAGGCAGGCTCTGTCATTGGCATTGAGCTGTACAGCCTGACATATGTGGCAGAGCAAAGGACACTGAAGAAGCTCCTGTCTATCATGGACAATCGCCATCATCCAGTACACAACATCGCCAAACAAGAGAGCAGTTTTAGTGGCAGATTACTATCACTGTCCTACTCCAATGAAAGACTGAGCAAAACATTCCTTCCCAACACCACGTGGCTTTTCAACACAACAGACGGGGAGCGAAAAAGACACAGAGGACTTGACTCTCCTGCCTTGCTTAGGTTGTTTTATGTTGTAATTAAGTGATGAAGTATCGATCGTGTTTCACTGTCGGGAAAACACTGCCTGTCATGTTTCGGCAGATAGTTGCAAGTCACACGCTCTCACCACTTCAAAGAGAATAACAGGTTCAAGACGCCGTCAAGAGGGCCGGTGCAGTGAATACGCTGTAACATAACGAAGTCTTTAAGGTATTTTGTTTCCAGTGGTCACACACCTTCAGCTCACAGTCTTCATTTACCGCCAGATTACTGGGCTTTAAGTCCTGAGGAGGGGAGAAGAAGTCCAATGATGTGAAGAACAGTAACACAAACAACATACAAGAAATCTGACACTGTATTTGTTTAAGTCTCTAATGGGGCCAGGCTGTATTGGACATGCATGCATTCATGGGTGAAGTGAAATCCGACCTCCTGGCTCTAGCAGTACTTACTCGGTGGATGATGTCTGCAGAATGAATATACTGCAAAAGAATACACAGTAATGACAGAGTTAAACATGAATCACCTGCTCAACAAGTGGATGTCACAGTGCTATGATGGGAATTTGACCAACCTTTAGACCTCGGAGAATCTGGTAGATGAGGAATTGGACGTGGTCATCCGTCAGCTTTTGACACTTGACAATGTTGTTGAGGTCTGCTCCCATTAAATGTGTCACCAAGTAGCTGCAAAACAAAATCACTTAGACTCCGAGTAGCCTGCCAATACTGCCATGAGAGCTCACTACTTGCAGTGTTTTAGTGCATTAGTTAGGCATTAAAAATCTGTAATGTGTTTTACCACGTTAGTAGACGAGAAAAGGCAGTGATTCAATCATAAGTCATGCACTTTACATATCAACCAAAAGGAATAAATTCATTCAAAACAACTGCCAGATTATCGTTTGCAAGAACTGGAAGTAAGTCTGGAGCGGGCTGATTATTAAAGTGTGCACGTATAATACATGTGCTTCAGCATGACCAGAATAAGCTGTATGACAATCAACGTCACAATGTTACTATTATTCATAGTGTTTTGTGTCCATGATGTTACCCCCATGCAGAGGCTCTGTACACACTCATTGAATAGTCTATGCACACAAATGCACATACGGCCAGATGGGCTGTTACCATGGAAACAACTCCAATGTGCAGAGTGCATGTGCTTAACCTACATTCACCTAAAAACACAGCTTGTGATGCATATTCGGTATGTGTAAGGTATAAATGTGTTTATACTGGTTCTGCGCTTCATTTTGAAGATAAAGGCGATTTCATTAACTGTAGTTTTAGTAATGTGCAGAGATGAAGGGAAGGAGAAAGGTGTAACTCACACATCACTGAACTCCTCTAAGCTTGTCGCTGGTGTGAACACATCTAAGAGACCAATCACCTGTGGGCAAAAAAAAGAGGGTAAAGATTATGTTTGCACATGCTGATATTACATTTCTGCTTTGCAATATCCTTAATTTAATTTGCTCAATTAACAGATGAACCTTGTTTTTTTTTTACACTGACTTATTTTCAAGTCACACATTTTTTAGTCTGATTAGATTAGACTTTCGACCGGTTTTGTTTGTTGGTTCAATTTTAATCACACAAAATAGGCCTGGTAAATAAAAAACACAGAAGCAAACTAATTAAAAGGGGCAGGTAATAAAGAAATTGTTACATGCATATATTACTGGCATTTTTTAAATAAATAATATCAATATAATATTAAAAACAACTAATATAATGCATTTAAATGTATAAATTGATCAATTATTTGTTTTCGCAGAGTATGCAAGGAATTAGGTCATTCAGAGACGCGTCAACCCTTCCCCCCTCCAAAAGACAGTGTCATGGATAACCAGTGTAAAAACACAGTTGTGCCATAGCTGCATGTGCTGAGCCTGGCCAAAAGAGACACGCACACAGCTGATTGGTAGGATACTGCCACAACAAAAGATCTGATTGGCCTTGAACAGCCTTTCCAAAACTCAAAGCCTGAGTGTCCTGGCAACAGTAGGATGAAAATACAGAATATCTATCCGTATATAACAAAGGACGGTAATATTACACTTTGCTGTATTTACGAAATAACACGTCATGCAATTTTCCCTGGCATGAATAATGTAATATAACTCCTTAACAATGACAGATGACACAGACAGTATTTCCTCATATTGGCGGGGGGGGGGGGGGGGGGGGAGGAGCAAGAGGGATGGGCCAGGTGCTGCTGCGTCANGGGGGGGGGGGGGGGGGAATCTTTTAACGAGAGGACCATGCCGTCTACTAGGGCCTTTATAAGTGAGAAACCTCTGTGTGTACAAATGCATTGTAATATTAAATATGAATATTTTTCTCCCTATTACAATACAGTAATCCTTTGTTCATCGCGGTCAATTGGTTCCAGACCCACCGTGATAAGTGAATTTCTGTGACGTGAGATTCCTTATTTTTTAATAAAATTTTAAGTAGCTAGAGCATAGAAAACCTCTTTACAGCCTTATAAATAGGTTTGTTTTCAATTATTAGAGCTCTCTAGACATAAACACCCCTGTAGTCACCAATGCACTCATATTAACCAATATAGTAGACCTAAGAGTAATTAAATCAGCAATTTAAGACACAAATCAGACTCCTGCTCATGTGTGTTGCTATATATGTATTCCCTAGAGGAGCAAAGTAAGTGGAGGACAGGAAGTGATGTCGGGGTCCAGAGTTGAGTTTCTTCTTGCCATGGGTACGGTAGCCCATTTTTTTTTATTATTGTGCCTGTTGTGAGATAATTAAAATCTGCAGCAAAAGCCTGTTTTTCCGTCATGTCTGGTGTGTGTGTGTGTGTCACAGACATTACTGACACCTACTGACTAGTGTAAAATACAATATCAATGTCTTTTCAATGCCTTATATTTGTATTTCAGTTAATTTAGCCAGTTTTATATTTTTATATTTAAAGAAATTTAGGAATTAAAACAAAATTTAGGAAAAAATACAGAAGTACTAATAGGCCCTATTCAAACACAAAAACAAAAAAATTTGTAATTAGTATATTTTTGGAAAAAAAAACGTGACCGTGAAGTCACAAAATTCAAATGAGGGACAACTGTATACAGTCATGTGCACTGGTGATTTCTCCAGGACCACAGGGGAAGCTCAATTCTCCGAAAATGTCCATAAGAAAGTGGTGAAATATGTACTGCTCTGTCTACATTTCATTGTCTAAATATACACTAGAATACCATCACCTTTTGTTCAGAATCAGCTGCTTATTACAATTAACTGACACAGACTTCCTTCTCATTCATCCCCACAGTACGGCGGCGTTGAGCGTCAATTGACTTCGATTTGGAAGCGTAGACTGGGTTGTTCCACTACGCGAAACTGGAGGGTTATTGGATAAATGCTGGGCTTTGTCCCGCCCATCGGACGCTCAGCGCCTCTGGGGTTTCTAAGGGACAGTGGACTAGCCTGGATGCTCAGCTTCTGCATGATGATTGAATGATCTGTTTGAGGTGGAGTCACCTTTTGATTGACAGTGAAATGAACGAATCAGCAACTTGAAGTATAAACTTCCAGAACATTTCCCAAGTTCTCATTCTGAACTGGTCCGGAGACTTTACCGGTCCCCAGCGACTTTGTCTTTGATAAAAACAACTACAACGGAAACAAACACAATTAGGATAAGATAAGCGGCATAAGAAAATAGATGGATGGAATTGTGATGTGGGCCAGAAAATTTTTTTCGCTTCCCCTCCTTGATTGACCAGCAACTTCCACTGGTCATGTGAAAACAAAGCTGTAAATGACACTTGTGGTGCCTGCAATAGTTGTGTTACATTGAAAAACACCCTGGCATAAAAGTAACACAGATGTTAAATGTTCAAATAAGTTATGATCAACGTGTCATAGCCAATTGCCAATAATGCGACTGTGGCAATTGCTCATTTGCACATCACAGTTAGAAAGAATCCCTGTGAAAAACACCATTTCACCCAAAAAGTGTTTTTAGATGTTTTGTGCAGTGATGAACAGTCGTACTGGAACAGAAAAGGGTCTACCCAAAACGGTTCCCACAATGTTAGAAGCATAGAATTGTTTGAAATGTCAAATTAAAACTCAGGAGAATAAAAAGATAATGTAATGAATTCAATAATAAGTGCCTTGATAGTTTTGTCTATGCAGTTGTAACTGAGCTCTCATACTCTGGTTCTTGAGTAAAACATTTAACAGACTGCCTTTTGCAGTGGTCTGGGTAATCTGGCCCAATGCGATGCCTGTTTAGTGATGCACTGAGGGATCTGAGCAGAAATAGTGTGCTGTGTGTACAGCAGCTGAACTAGAACATTCATACTGGGCAATGACACAAAGCAAATAGTATGCTTAGGAAATGGGACCCATGTTGCACAGCATATGTTGAGTGGCTGCCAAGCTGAGCCTGTATAGACTAATTTAAATCATGTTTTGGCACATTAGCTCCTCTTTCCCTGGAAACTTTTGGCAACACAAAGTGTGAGTTGTTTTCAATAAGGTTTGGATGCAGCATTACTTCTTCATCCTTCCTCTTATGCGCAAAAAATGCCAGCAAAAAAGGCCACAAACGCAACCCCGCATCCCCTCAGGCCATGCATGAGACTGTGCAGCTGAAGTGAACACACCCCAACTCAACTACTAGGTTTTTCTAGTGACGTCACAATGGGAACTAAAACAAAACAACAACAAAACACTACAAATCAAATTTAAAAAAACGTAACCAACTAAATTGTTGAAGCACCTTTTGCTTTAATTACAGCAATCATTCTTTTGGGAAGGAATACTGTTTGGGAACTGTGGACAGCTTCACTATAATTTCCCACCTGCTAGACCAGAGGTGCCCAAGTTTTACAATCAAAAGGTCACATGCTGAAAAACTAAAAAGGATGCAAGTTTTTCAAGACAAAAACTTCTCAGCTTTATGATATAGGTAAAAAACGCCTATTATAGTATAAACATTAGTCTTTGCTCTTTTCCCCCCGTTCATGCTATTGTTTTCCCAAAATTATACCCCATTACAACTTTCATTTTAAATAATTTTTGTATATTTTCTTCCCCTAATATAACTTTATTCCCATACAATATTTTCTCCCCCAACCAAATTATTTTTTCATAGTTACAACTTTTAAAAAATGTTTTTTTAATATTTCAGCTTTACGTTATATTTGACATTATTCTCGTACATGTACAACTTTGTTAGGATACTTTTCCCCCTTCCCTCTTCCTTTTTGCCTAAATTTACTGCTGACTTTTGAATATTTGCCTAAACCCTTAAATGTTTCAAATCATCGAACAAATGTAAATATTAGTCAATGATAACACAACTGAAAACTAAATGATTTTTATTATTAAAAGAGTAAAAAAATCCATACCTACATGGCCCAGTGTAAAAAAAGTTATTGCCCCCTACACCTAATAACTATTTTGGCCACCCTTAGCAGCAACAACTGTCATCAAGAGCTTGTGATAACTTGCAATTAGTCTCGTACAGCACTGTGGAGAAACTGTAGTTGTAATTCAGCCACATTTGCAGGTTTCCCCAACACAAACCACCTTTTTAAGGTCCATTCCATTCCATTTTCTTCCGCTTATCCGGGTCTGGGTCGCGGGGGCGGCAGTCTCGGTAGGGAAGTCCAGACTTTCCGGGCTCCGGTGACCTTTTCCAGCTCCACCGGGAGGACACCAAGGCGTTGCCAGGCCAGCTGTGAGACATAGTCCCTCCAGCGTGTCCTGGGTCTTCTCGGGGGCCTTCTCCCGGCTGGGCATGCCCGAAACACCTCACCACGGAGGCACCCGGGAGGCATCCGGATTAGATGCCTGACACACCTCAACTGGCTTCTTTCGACGTGAAGGAGCAGCGGCCGTACTCTGAGCTCTTCCCGGATGGCCGAGCTCCTCACCCTATCTCTTAGTGTGAGTCCAGCCACCCTACGGACAGAACTCATTTCCGCCACTTGTATCTGCGGCCGGTCCGAGCGACCTGGCCTTTGGCGGACAAATCTGGTTCTTGGGACATGGAATGTCAACTTTTTAAGGTCATACCGCAAAATCTCAATAGGATTCATGTCAGGACTTTGAGTTGGCTACTCCAAAGTCTTCATTTTGTTTCTCTTCAGCCAGTGGTGGACTTGCTGGTGTGTTCTGGATCATTGTCCTGCTGCAGAACCCAAGTTCGTTTCAGCTTGAGGTCATGAAGAGATGGCCAGAGATTCGCCTTCAGGGTTTTCTTGGTAGAAAGCAGAATTCATGGTTCAATTTATCACAGCGTGTCTTTCAGGTCCCGAAGCAGCAAAACAGCCCCAAACCATCACACTACCAGCACCATATTTTACTCTTGGTACACCTTCAAAATAGTCAGACCACAGCGTATTTCCGGAAACATCTTGGGGACGATCAAGATGTTTTCTGTCAAAATTGCCTTAACGTTATTTTTGAGCAGTGGTTTTTGTCTTGGAACTCTGCCGTTCAGGCTGTTTTTGCCCAGTGTCTTTCTTACGGTGGAGTCATAAACACTGACCTTAACTGAGGCAAGAGATGCCTGCAGTTCTTTGGATGTTGTAGTGGGGTGTTTTGTGACCTCTCGAATTAGTCATAGCTGCTCTCTTGCGGTAATTTTGGTTGGTGGGTCAGTCCTGTAAAGAATCACCAATGTTCCATGCTTTTACCATTTGTGTATAATGGCTCTCACTGTGGTTTGCTTGAGTCCCAAAGCTTTAGAAGGTGTCTTATAACCTTTTACACGTGGAAGCTACAAGTGGCTATTATGTGGCTATGGATGTTATGAGGTACATGCTAATCACTTTTTCACACAGGGCCATGTAGTTTCAGATTTTTTTTTCTCCCTTAATAATAAAAGGTTTTATTCAGAAACCGCATTTTGTGTTTGGTTGTGTTGTCACTTACTAATATTCAAAGTTGTTGAATGATCTTGAACATTTCACAAAAAAAAAAATCAGGAAAGGGCCAAACACCCCCCTTTTCACACCCCTGTATATCTAGACTTCAGCTAGGCTGTTGCACAATTTATGTTCAAGGGTGAAATGTGACATCCTGTATGTACTGTATATCTACACATAAAAATGCTCTAGCAAGCTAGTACATTTGGCACTTTTGCTCCAAATAATTCCCAGTCCACATGTGTCACACGCACAAAGACTGACTGTGGTAAATAAAGCAGTATTAATTTGACGGTGCCTTATGCAACCATCTTATTAGACAGCTTTTATTTTGCACAATTATTCCCTCAACTGATTTATTTGTACAATTTCGAATATACATCAAATAAGTATTCTGAAAACAATTTGAGAGGATTTATTGTAAAAGAATGCATTCCGAGCTGCACAAATCCATCGGTTTCCAAGGGACTATAGCTTAACAAACCACTGTGATTATTTAACAAATGAAGTGAAAAGTGGATGTTGCACACAAGATCTGAAGCCTGTCAGCGAGTGTCTGCAGTTGATTTATCCGCAACACAGAATACCACTGTAGTTTTATTTTTTCACCCTCAAGCCCACAGTCACATGCTTGTCCATATCCATCTTGTAAGTACATTCTTGGAGGCAGCTTTGGGTGGTCTGCTGCTATTGAGGGGTTTTTCCCTACTATATATTGCAATATACACACAAACACAATATTAAATATGTATTTGGAATTCCATCAGTCAAAATACTGTACATATACTGTATCTAGATATACTCTAACTGTAACATGTCAGTCCCACGGGTAGTCATGAGTGCAGTACATAGAGCAGGGGTCTTAAACTTGCGGCCCACCAGCCATTTGCAGCACGCAAGACAATGTTTTGTGGCCCCCATCTTTATATGATAATAATGTTAATACGGCCCTTACAAGGAAGTGAAGAAAAGGCAAGTATTTATTTATGAGAGGAGTAAGAATAAAGTTCTCAATTGTTTATCCCAGTAGCGAAATCGCGGGATGTCAATACTCAACAACACCGTCTCACTCAGGGTGTCATAAACAGACATTTGTAAGACAATCCCGCAAAGAACACTGGGAAGCAGGAAGTGCGCCGCGCAACGCTACAATACGAATGGCACAGTGTTGTGTGCGAGGCGGACGAACCAACCAATCACAGTGGGGTATAACACTCTCAGGGGTGTGCCATCGACCGGGCTTGATGCAAGCAGAGAAACGTTTTTCAACGAGTGAAAGTTAACACAGCGTTGCTATGGACGTTTTTCTTCTGTGTCTGGCTAGGTAAGCGCGGACACTCGTCCCAGCGCGTTGTTCAACTCCAAGAAAGTGTTTTAAGTTGCTTCCCAGCGTGACATTATAGGACGTGTCCAGGTATCTATCGCCGAATAAATCAAAATGATGTGTGCCCAGCGAGATAAAAGAAGCGCAGGGAACTCGTTGGTGCGGTCTGCAGTCTGAGTCCAGGCGGATCTGCATGGGGTTGGGCTTTTGGGAGTGGGGTAGTCGGGCTGAGTGCGCCGCGTGTCATGACTCCCATCCGCTCTCATCTTAAATGGAAAAAGAAAAGGCGCTTGGCATGACAGTAGATAGGGTTTGCGGCGCACGGCACGCGTCTTCTGGTCTGGTTCAGAGTGCCGGAAGCATTGATGGATCGGGTAAACACGACACGCCTTTTAATGCAGTATATTCCACAGACCCAAACATGTCTTTTTCGAAACAAATGTGAGAGGAAGCGCTGCCAGGTCCCTAGGAGTAAAAAGTAGGCAAGAGAAGCCATTTTCAGAAAAAAACATTGACTGAGGTTAAAAAACTGTACAATTTAACTGAAAACTGAAATTTATTACTAATTTTAATAGTTACTAGTTCTTAATTTATTTATGTATTTGTTGTTATATTAGTAGTTTTGTAGAGAAAACAGTTCCATACTAATTTACTACCAAAGAAGGGATGTACCCGAGGAAAGTTATACATCTTGTTTACACCAAGGGTCCTTAGTTCCTTTTATTTTGTGTATGTTTATTTGTTGATTGAGAATTTTATTAATAGTTTTGCACACAACTTGTTTACACCAGTGTCCTTGTCTATCTTATTTTGTGTTAAAAAATAAACAATTGAGAAGATTGAATTTAAAAAATAAATAATTTAAATTATGCGCGAATGCATGTGCGCTGAGGTTGCGGCCCAGCCTCAACCAGACTGCGCCTCATGCGGCCCCAAGGTAAAATGAGTTTGAGACCCCTGACATAGACAGTCAGGCCCCAGACCAGCCTTAAGTCTGGGATAGGGGAGGTAATCCACTTACATTTTCGTGCTTCATATGTTTAAGCAGCCGGAGCTCTCTGTAGGTTCTCTTTGCATGAATGATGGACTGGAACGGTCTGGACAACTTCTTCACTGCTACCTTCAGGCCCGTCTTCACATCAAACGCTGAGCTGCATGACACACAAAGTGATGGCAAACGCCAACAACATTAAAATAATTGACTGTGTTTGTGTATTGTATCAATGAGTATACCATTTCCTTTGATTAAAAAGCACGGGACTCCCAGTACACAGTGTAGATAACACACTGGCCGTACATTCCGCCTCTAATTAAACAAAACCTGCTGCCAGTAGATAAACAAGCAAAATGACTGAATCGGTTGTTATCAGTTGTGTAAAGTGTGAAAATCCACTAATTATTCACAGCTAAAACACAGAACAAATTGTCCATTGTTCATTCCTTGCCTTTCAGTAATTATGTTTAATTTAGTTTAATTTATTAAAGTTTGATGCAGACTGCCACTTTTATAAATTTTGCCAGGTCCTGCTTTTTTGGATATTTTCTCAGTAAATACCATACGTCATCAAATAGTGGTCTCTGTGCCTTGCCTCATAACTTATCCATCCATCTATTTTCTATGCCGCTTATCCTCTTTGGAGTCACGGGAATGCTGGAGCCTAGGCGGGAGGCGGGGTACACCCTGGACTGGTCGCCAGCCAATCGCAGGGCAGACATACACCCACATTCCTGCCTATGGACAATTTAGAGTCACCAATTAACCTAACATGCATGTTTTTGGAATGTGGGAGTAAACCGGAGTACCTGGAGAAAACCCGCGCACGCACGGGGAGAACATGCAAACTCCACACAGAGATGCCCAACGGAGATTCGAACCCTGAACCTCCTGACTGTGAGGCCAACATGCTCCCACTCATACACTGTGTGGCCCCTCATAAGTTATAACAAATAAATGACTCCCCTCAAATTGACACCTCAATTTTCCTCATAAAAGGAGAGAAGTTTAAACAAAGTAAGAAACATATCACTTAACAAAAAAAAACTTTGGCATTAACAGCAGTTGCTGTCCGCAACTTCCTGAGTTCTCATTTACGCCACAAAATTGCAATAGCTGCATTTCAAGTATGATAAGTGATCACTGTCCAGCAGTTTTAGCTACCTCTGCATGCACTTTTAAATGTTGTCAGCGCTTTTGTGAAGCTCATTGAAGTTATACCTGCCATACTGTTGTTTGCAATGAACTCATCAGCTTTATCAATGCTGGCTGAGCAGTTGAATGCACCTTACTCCTATTACAACATTGGTTGTGTTGCTACTGTGTTGTGTAATACACTTGTTAATAAATGACCACGTGAGAGCTACAGTATGTTTTCCTTGCAACTTTTCCATGCACACCAAATCATTATTGTTTATTAATTGGAAGTAGGCTATAATTGAATCATTTTATATAAATGTAACAACTTAATTTTAGGTTTAATGTATTCTATGATTCTTTACACAATCACATAATTCGGGGCATCTAAGAAGGAGCTGATGCTGTTTGGTCTTGATGGATCTCTGCATTGTACTGGCAGCTATTCTCATTTAGTGGAAAAGCCTTGATGACGACCACATGTCTGTGAGAGCAGTGCATAAAAGCATTAGTGGCATTTCATGACAATGCCTGGATCCAGCACACTAATAATGTTTTAATTGTTATGTTCTCTTTATTAGTATGAAGACATGAGTGCTTGGCTTTGAGTGCAGTGTTCACTTGTCTAGTGTAACTCTACGCCTCATTGTCACTGAAGAGCCAGAGCAGGAATGGGTGTGTGACCAAAAGAAGGTGCAACACTGACGATAAAAATGACGAAAGTTCTTGGCATATTGCTCAATTTACAGGAAACATACGCAACTGGTCAAATCGGTATGTTTGCCTGCCAAAGATTTTTAAAAACAATGCCCACATAAGACAATCTGAGTGTGGAGATGAGGGCATGAGTTAGATGGGCCTGGCCATTTCCTATATCGCTGAGAAAACATGGCCCCATTACAAAAGAAAAAATGAAACACATTCCTTCCAAAGCAGCTGCTTATGCTGCATCATGACTACAAAATCTTGTGCAGACTGTTGCGAGGTACTCAGACACAGAAGAGGGAGTTTTTTTCAGGGAGTGGTTCACCCACAATCAGCCATGGCAGCACAACTTCTAAACCACCTGCACCAGTGACCCAGTCTGGAAGTGTAGTACAACTTTCAACTTCAGGGACAGTCCTCCACTGCGTGTTTAAAAAGGGGTCAGAGACGGGTGAGTCATTTTCCTCGTCCGATTTGAACATTTACTAACTTTAGTCAGCCACTCACTGGGATGTGTCACTGGATTAAAGCCTTGAAATTAATCATGCAACAGAATATTCTTGAATATCCATAACAACGTTAAGATAAGCAAAGGGTTTTTCTGCTTCACACATAACCAGTGGACTCTATGTCTGGAAGCCTTGCGCAACCACTTCTGTGTGTCGCCTTTGGGTGGAAATGCCGCGTCAGTAATCACAAACATTACAAAGCTGCATGCAAGTCTTTAAAGCTGCTGATGGTCTGCAGGACAAACAAGCCATGTCTGAGCAAACAGCATCCAATTAGTCCATAATAAATGCAAGTGCAATAACACACAGCTGTAGGCCAGTCAAGATGAAAACAAAAAAATCTGGATGATAAATGTCCTACAAATTGTCGCTAATCTACATTATTTACACTTTAAGACCATTTTTTCATTAAGAGCATTTTAAATTAAACAAAGAAAATAAATATCTCAATGAAAATAAAATGGACTATTTTGGCAAAAAATGCACTTAAATAAAAATAACATAACCAAAAAACAATTTTAAAAAAATAGACCCTGTCTCTGTCTCTGAAAAAACCCACGCACACAAAATGATGTAGTGTATTGTTAAACTAATGTAGCGGGTCATATTTGAGCAAAACCACAAATCTGTGATGCGGAGTAAATTGCAATATTTCTGATGTCCTTCAACACGTCTTGTTTTATATACAGTTTAAGAATTATTGTTTATGACATGGGCATGTACGTTCTCCCAGCCAATTCCCCAAATGTTGGCTTTCCGAGTGCATTGAAAGGTTGCATTTCTTTCGCAGTGTAGCGAACGACACTGCGTACCATTTTGCGCTGTTTTGTTTATATTTACTTTGCCGGCCAAACGCCTCAGTAAGCGTTCATTGTCCGGACGAAGGCTCTGCGGCACCTCCGCAATGGGCATTCGGCTTAGAAACCAAAGAAGAAAACGCAAATGAAAGCTCTGCAAAGGCATGTCTCAAAAAAATACAACACACGAGGCAACTGTAAAAATGTTACATGTTGTTTTGTTCAATCCACTTCTTTTATCGTTAACATTGTCCTCATGCCCAACCTTGCAACCTTATCCGGGTCACTCTCCGTCTAATTCCCGTGATTATGTCACTACTGCTATACTGGAAAAATATTTATTTTTTTGTGTTGTTGCCTACTAAATGTGTTCGACTTGAGAGACAGCCATGTTGCGTTTTCTGAATGAGACGCCTAAAATAAAATCCTGCTTACAGTTAAGTTGCACAACAACAGTGTCATTGTTTTTGCACTACTGCTGTTGTACTCCGGTTAAATACAGTATATGATTACTCTGGTTAAATATAAAATAAGCATGTTTTGATTTTGCTTCACACTATTGCCGTATTGTAATTTTACCGTTATCATGAGCCATGTATCATGTACCGTATTGTCACGAACCCTGAAATTCCATGTACTGTCCAAACAGACCAATAAAAAAAACATGTTGTATTCATTATTTTTGTTCTGCTTCATAATCAATTAGATATTGTATGCTTGATGTTCCTACAGAAAAGTTTCCTCTTTTTACTACATCATGATGCACACAACTTCATCATGATGCAGTAGTTTTATTGTGCATGGTGCAATCACTGTATCATGACACTCTTGGTTACACACACCTAGAACGCACAAACAATCGCGCTGCAAATTATCTCCTCACTTACCTGCATAACAAAGCTCTTCATTTCAGATGTGAAATTAATTTCCCGGACTTCTTATGCACATTGCACAGGGAAAAGGCAATGGAGGGTACTGTTTTTATATTAAGCGGAGACTTAAGAAGCCATTATCTTGAGACAAAACTCTTAGAATCAACAGGCATGTCTGTTTGTATTTGTATAATATTTAAAATATTAAATAGCTTGGCTGGAACACAAGTTAGTCAAAGTCTAACAATGTGTTATGTCTAACATTAGACAATCCTTCCCACTTTCGCCCCTAAAAACAATCCAGCAAAGTTTATGTCACATCTACTGACTTGACGACTTGCCTTGAAAGACTTACTGTAGATTAGACAGCCTTAGACGTGAGACATCCTAAACCTTAATCAGAGTGTAACACAAATAGCAATGCCCGCATTCATACTGGGATACTGAAATCACTAAATATTACACTGACAGACTGGGATTTTAGTAGATTTGAATGCTCCCAAAGCAGTGGTTCTCAATTATTTTCTGTCTTGCTTCCCTGGGGTATTACAACCCCAGGGAAGCCGTACAAGCCAAGCTTGCATGGCGGTGCAGTACATTCAAAATTTTGGGTGGGACTTGCCATTTTCATTTTCGTATTTTGAATATTTTTTCGTTAAATGGGACGGAAAGATCTTTAAAGCCCAATCTGCATTATGGGTTTTTCATACAATGAGGTTATCGTAAATAGAGGTTCCACTGTATTTCAAATTAGAGGAAGCGTGGAAAACGTTTCTGCACCCTAGACGAGCATGACAGAACACAATGTACAATTTAAACATTTCTGGAAACACCCGACTCTAAAAATCACACTAAAAAAGACCAAAGAGGTGAAATCGCCATCATGCATGATGTCATGTGAGACGTCCACCTACTGTCTGCTGCAGAGTGAGCATTTCAAAAAATTAACTCTACAAGCGTGTTAATGCTTTCTTAGATTTAAGTGAAGTGCGTGATGTGTGAACGGAAAGCAAACTGTGCACAAACTAGTCTTAACTTTCCAGGCGCGCCCTCTAAATGACTCACACTGCCGAAGCATATTGCGGGACAACGCGGAGGTAAAATGTATGAAAATCTAAACCCCACTAAAATGTAATAATGACCATAAAAATGGAAACGGCACTTCATGGGCAATGAAATCTCCGTTCTGGCTGCTCAATACAATATGGCTGAAGTAATGATAACGCCACATTGATAACAAAAGCAGAATAACACGTCAACTGTGTGCGTTTGTCACAAATCAGCAAAAACACGCAGAATGCGATTCACTGTGTTTGAACTTCTTTTGCCGCTTAAATGACAGAAGTTATGATGTTACGTAACCTGGGTTGTGAGTTGAAAAGGAACTATGCAAACAGTGAAGCTATAAGTGCAAAAACTGACAACATTTAATCCGTACACTGTAATGTTTTGTCCAACCCTCATTTTCCTGTCACCAATAAACTGAAATGAAAATCCTTTCTCTGCATTATCTGGGCGATCGTGGAAAGAAATCTTATGTACTGTAGCTCTCTCATTACTGATATCAGTAATTCCATCTATTTATGACAGGAACTAACAGAGCTGGTGGCAATAAGGTAGAACAACACCACACAAAAGCCAATTAAACAAGAAGCCAAACCGTTGTTGCACACTGAATTGAAGATGTTCAGCACGCATGCGGTCTAGTTCCACATTTACTTGAGTCATCTAGTTTCCACATAAAGCTTGATATGCACCAACTCTTTTTTAAATTAAACTAAGTGTTGCTCTGGGCAGGTAATACAGACAGAAGTCATTGATTGATTATTTCATAACTGCACGCGCCTTGTGAGACACAGTCTGCTTAGGTGGCGGAAAAACTAGAGTGAGCCTGTACTGTAATCACAGCATTCATTCTTACAAGGGCCAGGTTCCGCACTATTTACTAGCAATGTGATTAATTCACAGCCCATTTTTGTCCCATGGAGTAGCCAAGAGTGACTATCATGTTTATGACGTACATGCTAACTTACTTTTTTTTTTTTTTTTAAGTGTCACATAAAAACCTTGCTCTTTTGTTGTCGTCATTACACCAGTGGTTCTCAGTTATTTTCTGTCACGACCCCGCAGGGGCCAGAAATGTTGTCGCGCCCCCTCCCCATTTGAAATAGTACTGTCAACTGATAATATCTACTTATTTATCTGTACTGTACAAACTGAACTTGAAATTGAAACCAGGAAAGTGCAACAAAATGGAGAGCTGTGAAGTGTCAAATGGCATGCTGAGTATAATACATTTGGATGTATTGGCAGGTTTACAATAACACTGAAAACACTTACAATTCACCCTGCCCCCCCTCATTCTATAAACAGCAAAAATGGAAAAATCTGCATAATTTTACACGAATAAAGTCAAAATATGAAAAGAAAAAAGTTGTGATCTAAAAGGAAAAAGTCGTAATTTTACCAGAATAAGGTCGTAATATTATGAGGGAGAATAATGTCATTTTAGTAGTACAAAGTTAAATCATTAAAAATGTTTTTTAAAGTCATGATATATTGAAAAACAAAACAAAGTAGCTTTAGGACAATTTGGTTGGGGAAAAAGTTATTTTATAGAAATTAAGTCATATTGTTTACACTATTACAAGAAGAAAATGTACAAAGATTATTTGAAACATCAGTTGAAACATTTTTTGGGGGGTAAACAACAGCAGAAATGGGGAAAAAAGCACTAAGACCAAATACAAATACATTTTTCATCTGTAACAAAAAGCTGAAAAACATTACTTCATATTTTAAATATCGAAGCAGCTTTTGCTTCATTTAAATGTTTCAGGTGGGGGCTCCGGGTGAAAAAAGTTTGGACACCCATAACGATTATGACAAGCAGAAAAGCATTTCAACAATTTTCCCATAAGCACGCATGGAGGGTATAAAGTGTTTTATCCGTTTACTCGATTAGTCCCGCAAACTAATCAACTGCTAATATAATCAATAGCTGCAATGGGATGAATGCAGGCATCTGCAATGACACATAATTGGCGCTCCATTCTGTTTAGCTTAGAGGCTGCTTTAAAGCTTGTGCATGTTCTTTAAAGGGATGCTAAAATGCACCCCTAGGGAATTTTCATGCAAGGTGAGCTCATTTACAGGTTCGGAATCAGCATGTGTACCAAACCAGACACACACAGAATTATAGAATTATAGTACCATGACAGGATTTTGTGATGACTAAGAAGAGTGTGCCTCACCTCGGGGTAGTGAGTCATGGGGGTACTACAAAGAATGACATCATTCTAGAGTCATCAGCGTGCTCTTTTTGCAGCCTCCTATTCAAAGCCCTCACTGTGCACGATGGGGCCTACTTAGTGCAAACCACGTGACCTTCTGGTGCTCTGCAAGCTGGCTGCACCCGACTGGAAAATGTATAATGCATGCAGAGCGCTGATGTAAAGTGTTGGCCTGTACGTGCCGGGATCGGATCGTGGTGTCCTCAAGTGGACTCGCGTCTGATGAGGAGGCCCGATGAAGGCATGCACAGGCACGTCACTACTAAATAAGGCGGGCACAAGGCAGTACCGTGGCTGCACATTTTTAAACAGAGCCAACTTAAAAGGTTCTGGAAGCAAACAGGTATTAAAGGGAAAGGCAGCGGTAACGCCAACGAGACGTGCACGCTCCGACTCGTAACTATGACAAGGTAAACACAAAGCATCTGCAACTAATGCTTACCAAACCGAACCGTAAGCGCCGGAGCCGACGGGAGACAGGTTCTGGTATCGCTCAGGGACTTCCCACATTGTCTTGTTGAGCTCCTGCCGATAGAAAGTGGGTCTTTCCTTTTGCGACATTCTTGCGGATTTAAGCAGCGGGGGGGTGGGGGGGGACTTGTGCCCTCTCCTCCCCGTGTAGCACCACCACAAGAACGGGCTACTGTCCGTTGAAAACTCGACAAAAACTGCCGCTAAAAGCCCGGGATGCAAATCGGCTCCCAAAGAAAGTACGTTCGTGCAGCTCGGTGGACAAAAGTTCCTCTTGATAAAGTGCCGGATCAGGTTGGACAAGCTGCTGCTGGATTACTCTCCCCCCCTTTCTTGCTCTGCTCGGCATGCGGAAACATGAGCGCGTATTTCTCTTGGTCCCAGCGCGCTCCCGGCACGGAAATCTCGCGAGAACGTCGTCACCATCCCGAAAACAAGGGCGCTCCCCTCAGCTTTGGTTCAACAGGGCGGGGATTCTCCCTGTCAATCATTCATTGTGTTTTTCTTTCCGTTTTTCTTGTTTTGTACGTTGACCGTTGCAATGACATCACATCTGGAATGACGTCATTAAACCGTTGACACGCAAGGCATTGAAAATGGCATTTTTATATGCTGGTTTACAAACTTTGCAAATAAATAGAATTTTCAGCGTTGACTAATTTTGAGCATCAACTGCACAGTTAAGTGAAAAATAAAGTTGGAACAGGCTTCGGCCGCACAAATCTGATTCTTCCATTATGATTATAAAACTGGCAAAGGTTGCATGCGACCAAAAAATTTATAATCCTTCCATCCATGTTTTATACCGCTTGTAGGACCATGAGGGAGCTGGAGCCTACCCCAGCTGACTTCAGACAAGAAGCGAGGTGTAACCTGCTGGTCACCCCAGCCAATCGTAGATGTTTATAATGTAATATTGATATTTAATATTGAAATCTTAAAATGTCTCATCATCTGACAGCAATATTAACATGTAACGTTGGTGTATCAGTACTGTGCAGAGTATTCAAAAAAATCAATGTTTTGTCCAGCCTGGACAAGCAGCAATATTAACAAGACTAAAATTTATTAATTTTCTGAAATAGGGCTTATCAAAATGTGGCTCTGCAACCCTCTTCTCAGTTGTGTGGTTTTCTGCTCCACACGCACTTGCACAGTAGGATCTAAAAATATATTAAATTTAAGTTAGCTTGGCATGTTTGAAAAACAATTAATTTTTCTCAGGCTGCTGGTTAATGTGGGGGTAATCTGGGGGGGGGGGGGTATTTTTTCTTATCCTTCATTTCATCAGCATAATAGCCTTTTAGTAAACTTCTGTAAAAGTTCTTTTTAACTACTCCGGAGAACACCCAGAGCAGAAGGCCTTTAACCATGTAAGTAAAGTGTATGAATAAAATGTATGATATTTAATATGACTACAGATAATTACGGCCAATCAGAAAAGATAGAAAGGAGAGCTCCTTAGTAGTCTTTTATGAAGAGGGTGTATTAAGTCATGTTTGGTTTGGAGAGATCAGTTGTCTTGGAATAACATTTTTGGATTCTACTTGTAACCTGCCTTCACTGCCCCATTTGGACTTTAAATTTTATTCAAACTGCAGCACTTAGGTTGCATATTTCACCTGCTTGAGAGAATTTGAGAGGACTCAACCGAGACTCACACAAAACTTAGCTTTTGAGAAAACTCAAAACGCCTGCGATTGGCTGGCGACCAATCTGGTGTGTACCCACCTTTTGACTGAAGTTAGCTAGGATCCAGCAATGTGTAGCTGGAGCCTATCCCAACTGACTTTGGGCTAGAGGACTGGATTGTACAGCCAATGAGCGCAAGTAACCATCCATCCTTTTTCAATGCCGCTTATTAGGGTCGCGGGTATGCTGGAGCCTATCCCAGCTGACTTTGGCCAGGAGGCGGGGTACACCCTGGACTGGTCGGCAGTCAATCGTAGTCATACAACCATTCACACTCACATTCATACTCTAATGAACAATTCAGAGTCGCCAATTAACCTAACATGCATGTTTTTGGAATGTGGGAAGAGTACCTGGAGAAAACCCACACACCCACAGGGAGAACATGCAAACTTCACACAGATGCCCAACAGAGTTTCGAACCCAGATCTCCTGACTGTTGAGGCCAACATGCTGCCCACTCCTCCATTGTGCGGCCTAAAGCACAAGTATGTTAAATGGAAATCAAAATTGTGAAACAGATACACAGTCCACGATCACTGCAAATGACTTGGGGACGAAAAAGCTGAATCACACTTATGACGTTTCCTTTTGCAAATAATTGTGATGAATAAATAAGGTGGTATATTAACTTTGTTGAACTGCTGTAATTACATCTGATTGTTGAGAAAAATTGCTTTTGATGTCTCATAGCCACTCAATATTGGCTATACAACACTGGCACATAACAAAGCATCGGTAACCTTTATAGGCACTTAAAATGACCTACATATAAAAAAAAAACAACAATGTAGTTTCATTTGCAGGCATACAGTACTTAACATACGTGTTGGTCCAGTTCTTACAAGTACGAATGTCACCACTTCTATTCTGTAAATAATTACAGACACATGATTATCCCATTATGTAGTTAGATGGACTGAGTTAGGCAAGTGCGAGAACCTGTGCAGACTATTTCAAATGCACAAAAAGGTGCAGAGAGACTTGTGGGGCTAAAACTAAAGTAAAAGTGTTAAAATACATTATATATTAGGATTTTTACCCACCCTTGAAAGAAGAAATACAGAATAACCAGAAGAAGCAGAAGTAATAATATTTCATTTGAGAAAAAGGGATTTCTGGCAAATGTTTACTAGTTGTATACATGTAAAAACAAATACAAGGTGTTTACAGGATCAAAGAAACATTTTACACCGTTTGAACGCCATTGTCATACCTTCAGTATAAATACAGTAAGTGAATGAAAGATGACAAAGAACATGAAACGAAAACAGAAGGACATCTCTAATAAAACTATGGGCTCGATTCAAGATGACCTCCTCTGTTGAATGAAAGGGTATGCAACCTAGCCACCAGAAGAGGGCAGCCCCGGCTCATCTTAAGTAAGTCCGTGAGGCAATGTGATGTCATGGTGAAATAGTCCACATCCAAGTGTCTTGTAAGGAGCCGAGTCCAGCCCCCGCTTGCATCAAATCTAGTCTGGATCAATCATTTCAGAAAGATCAAATAGAAAGCCATGACCAGACAGGATAGTGCTACAGCAACATGGAGCCGTGTCCCAATCACTGCAGCTACAAAAAATAGAAGCATTAGGGGCCATTTTGGTAATGTAATATATAGACACACACTGGTGCTGCTCAATAAATTACAAAATGATGACAAATTTCACGTATTTCAGTAATTCTATTCATAGTAAAACTGCATTGCACACAGACTGATATAGACGTATAGAAGTATTTAACCCAAATTCAGTAAATCAAAAAATGTAATATTGTGAGGTTCCTATATTATATAGATGCATTGCACACAGGCTGCTCTATTGCAAGTACAGTATTTATTTTGATTATTATAACTGACAGCTAATGAAAACCCCAAAATCGGTGTACAGTGTCAGGAAATTTGAATATTGTGAGGTTCAATATTGATGACACCTAGTGTCCCATTCTAATCAGCTAATTCACTCAAAACACCTGAAAAGGCTTTTAAAGCGCATAAAAAGGATTTTTTTAATGCCATTTTTATCAGTATGATATGTAAGCCGATAGGAAGCCTATATATAAAGTTATGCACGTTTAAAAAAATTCTGAAATTTGAATTCGCGCCCACAGGAACTTTAATTTAAGTAGTTAGTTGACCGCTAGGGGGAGAGCCGATTACACCATATCTGCTATAAGTCAGAATCAGATGAGGTAGTCAACATGGAGTTGAGTGATGAAGGAAGCAGTGATTTTTAGGATGTTTTTTTTGTCCATAGCAAGTCGCATTTGGAGGTTCAGCCTTATATGATTGAAGCACTCGCACACCAGAAACACGAGGATGAAGACGTTTCCGGTAATGATGTTGAGGAGGAAGAAATAGAGGAGGAAACAATGACTGGCAAGTTGCCATCTTCGGAAACGCGGATCGCGGATACAAGCGGCGGAAATTAGTTTCCTCCGTAGGGTGGCTGGAATTACCCTAAAAGATAGGGTGAGGTGGCTCGGGCATCTAGTCCGGATGCCTCCTGGGCGCCTCCCTGGTGAGGTGTTTCGGGCATGCCCAGTCGGGAGAAGGCCCCGGGGAAGACCTAGGACACGCTGGAGGGACTATGTCTCACAGCTGTCCTGGGAACGCCTTGGTGTCCTCTTGGTGGAGCTGGAAGAGGTGGCCGGGGACTGAGAAGTCTGGACTTCCCTACTGAAACTGCTGCCCCCACGACCCGGACACGGATAAGCGGAGGAAAATGGACTGGAATGGAGTGGAGTGGATAATTATCACTGTCCCCTTGCACAGGAATGGCAAGACACAAATGATCATTGCTAAAAAAGCTGGCTGTTAAAAAAGATCTGTGTCATATTAACAGAAAGTGTCAGAGAAGGAAAAGATGTGGTAAAAAAAAAAG
>QODF01000029.1:1417493-1504603 GCA_024372805.1 Oostethus manadensis | reverse complement strand
TCCATCCATCCATCCATTTTCCACCGCTTATCCGGGTCCGGGTCGCGGGGGCAGCAGCTTCAGTAGGGAAGTCCAGACTTCCCGGTCCCCAGCGACCTCTTCCAGCTCCATCGGGAGGACACCAAGGCGTTCCCAGGCCAGCTGTGAGACATAGTCCCTCCAGCGTGTCCTAGGTCTTCCCGGGGGCCTTCTCCCGACTGGGCATGCCCGAAACACCTCACCAGGGAGGCGCCCGGGAGGCATCCGGACTAGATGCCCGAGCCACCTCAACTGGCTCCTTTCGATGTGAAGGAGCAGCGGCTCTACTCTGAGCTCCTCCTGGATGGCCGAGCTCCTCACCCTAGCTCGGCACCCTAGCACCCTAATCTCAGATGCAGATTTCATTTTCCAAAAGGTATTGGTATCTGCACAGTGCCAAAATTACCAGTACCTGGTTTAAGGACCATGAGGTCATGTCCTTGATTGGCCAGCAAACTCACCTGACCTCAACCCCATAGAAAATCTACAGTACAACCTACAGTAATTCCGGCAAAAGGAGCCCCGACCAAGTATGCAGTACATGTTCATACTTTTCATGTTCATACATGAACATAAACAACATAGTTGGCCAATATTTCTAAAACATTTTTTAATTATATTCTCATTTTCTGAGATACCAAATTTGGGATTTTGTTTTCAGTTATAACCATCAAAATTAAAATAAACATTTGAAATATATCAGTGTGTGTAATGAATGTATATAATATACAAGTTTCACTTTTTGAATGAAATTATTATAAACTTTTTGGTCATATTCTCATTTATTGAGCAGCACCTGTATATACATATAACACACTACAAAGTACTTCAGAGTGCATTTGCATTTCACTTTCAAAGCATACAGTGGTGTAAAAAAAGTGTTTGCCTCCTTCCTGATTTTTTTTGCAATAGCTACAAAATAAACTTTGATAATATACCGTATGAAATATATGAATAAGATTATCTGTGCTATAACTAAGACAATGCCTGGCCAAAAAAAGTCACCACCAAAAAAAAAGGTCATACACTTATTTAATATTTTGTTGAACCGCCTTTAGCTTTGATTACGGCACACGTTTGCGGTGGCATTGTTTTGTTAAGCTTCTGCAATGTGACAAGATTTATTTCTGAATTAATTTTTCACCAAGATCTTGCAATGAGGAATGAATGAAGCCTTCTCAGGCAAATCCTAAAGATTTTCAAACGAGTTATGGTCTGGACTCCATGTGTGAAAATGATGTTTCTTGCTCCCTGAACCACTCTTTCACAGTTTGAGCCTGATGAATCCTGGCATTGTCATCTTGGAATATGCCCATGCCACCAGGGAAGAAAAAATCCATTGATGGAATAACCTGCTCATTCAGTATATTCGGGTAGTCAGCTGACCTTATTCTTGGAGCACATAGTGTTGCTGAAACTAGACCTGACCAACCGCAGCAACCTCCTACCTATTTGCTTAGTTAAATCCAGGTGGCGACTTTTTTTTGCCCAGGCAGTGTATTTTGAATATTGTCCGAGTGACATCGAGGCATTCTTACCTTTATAGAAAACTCCCCACACTCCTTTCTTCTCTGACAGCAGCCAGCTGTTGAGGCGGGGAACCTTCTTGAAGTACGCACATGTGCAGATGAAGAGCAGCCCAAACACCAGGATGCCATCGAAGGAATACACTATAGATGGGCAAAACATGACGAGACACAATTTGTAAACATTATATATAAATTTAAGTCTTGATTCACATGAAATATTTTAGCCAATACTGAAATGCTCCACTTAACCTCAGTCTCCAAGAATTTCCGTATGTGTGGCCTACAAAAACAAAAAACTTCCGGGTCTGATAATCGTCGGGGAAAAAACATTGCCTTTAATATCTGCAGCTGTACGCTGTATTAGCATTGTATGAACTTGGCTTGTTGACTCAGTGTCGTCTGCAAGCAATGGGGGTCGAGGAGAGAGAAAGGTCCATGTCTATGGAGTTATACAAGGTGACACAAAAATAGGAACTTTTTAACAATTCAATAAAACCAAGAGTGATGGAAGAAAAATATTGTATTCATAGTAATTGAAACCCTAAAACATGTCATTTAAGAAACAATGATGGAATTTCTTTTTTTTTTTTTTTTTACTTCCTGTAGATGGCGTCCTCCTGTACAAATGCATTCAACTCTGCTGTTGAGCTTCCTCCTTGACCACTGCAACATCTCGCTGGGACACTGTGAATTTCATCTTGAATTCTCTGTTTTAACTCATCCAGAGTTCTTGGTGGAGTTGTGTACACTTTACTCTTAAGATAGCCCCAAAAGAAATATTCGCAAACAGACAAATCTGGCGATCTATGGGGCCAGGGAACATTACCGAATCTTGGGGTCACACGGTTACCGAACAATTCTCGCACAGCCTCTAATGATTGCTGTGCAGTGTGTGATGTCGTTCCATCCTGTTGAAACCAGGTTTCTTCAACTTGTGGAAAATTCTTCAATTCAGGTGTAACAAAGGATTGTATCATATCCACGTAACAATTCGCAGTGACAGTGACTGAGATCCCCAAAGTCCATTGATCCCATATAATTAAAGTAAGAGTAATGATCCCTCTGGGCAGCTGTCCAACTATCCCCGTTTTTACAAAACATGTTTATGGCTAATGCACGCTGTTGCCTGTTCCACTGTTCCATGGTTACTAAAATGGGGGCGTGTTTACTTGCTCAAGGTCACTGTCTCACACGGCTGCCACTTGTTCATATCTGCCAATACGCACTTCAAAACTTCCCATTTTTTGGGGTGGCCCTGTAATTGTCCCTTAATTTTGAGGTAGCCAGGCCAGATTTGAAGTCATATTAATGCGCAATAACTACTGTTGTGTGCTCAGGCACATGGCTGTCGCTGGACACCTCTGCACGCTGCTCACTCAACTTTTTTGCTAGTGCGGTGAGGCTGGTATGTGCACTCAAACCTTCGGTCGGGTTTGAGGGGCTGGGCTCTTGGCTGGAGCTTGCAGGTTGTTGTTTTTGCTTTTGCTTTTCGCTCAGCCTTTCTCCGCCACCGCTGGATCATGCTGTGGCGCCAATGCTTCGACAGAGTGCGTAGCGGCGCGCAGTTGCAGGAAAAACATGTCATCATTAAAACCGGTATAATATACCGGTAAGATATTATTGGTTCTGTTGCTGCTGTGTTGTGTAATGCACATGTTAATAAACAACCATGTTCTCAGAGAGTTGTTTTTCTTTCCACTTTTATCCTGCACTTCAGATCTTTAGTTTTCACATTTCAGAAATAACAATCACTCTCCGATTATCACGTGCATTCAATCTTTGCCCCATCCCAGCTACAATTCGAGCATTTACAGTAATTTAACTATGTTTAAATGTTAATACACTAATAAGTACAAAGTTAAGAGTAACACTTAAGTTGTGATCAAAGTGGATACGTTTATCTCTAACCAGTATAGTGGTTACTTTCAGAATGCTATGATTATGTTATGTTATGAGATATTTCTCGTGTAGGGTCCTCCCAATCCAGTAACACAGATTACAATTCTGCATGAGAGTGGTAGTGGTAAAACATCATCTCTTATGGAGTCTCTTTAACTGACAGTTACACACATGACAACAATCGCAGGCGAAGTAGCATTGGTGTTGAAAGACGTTTGGTACTTACGATACTTAAAACTGTTACTATGTAGGAACCCCCATTAGCACCTAGTCCGCTGCTCCAAGACCATATTTCAAATTCCAACGACACCACAAAGTACCGTTTTTTTAATCCGTTTGTGACGCCAAGTCAGTTTAGCAGCATTGAATAGCTAAACTGGGGCTGTTCCCGGGCCACGTCTACAGCTAGCTTAGGGTTAGCTTTCTTCGGCTAAGGTAACTCGCATCTTTTGTCCCGCTGCTGACATTTTCTCGCAAGTGTAGAAGTAAACAACACTTACCATTTGTCATATTCGCAGTTGCTTTTTGTGTTGTGTTGTTGACGTTACGTAACTGCTCATGCGCGTCAGTCAGAAAGCCATCGTGTATTTTCAAAGTGGTAAGCTAATCACAGCTACTAGCTCGCAGTCACTGGGTTGACATTTCCGGTTCTGAGTCCTTGCTCTACGGGTTGTCTTGACTTGGCATCCACTGCGCTTGACTGCCACCTGCTGGAATTATTTATCAACAGCACCGCGTGTCGCACTTCTTCAATTCCGACGGCCGTGATAAATGTTGCATTTTTGACCAAATGTTGCATTTTAATGGTCAAAAATGCACAGAAACCCTACCGCAGATGTTGCTTATTGGTATGAAAATATGAACTTCCTCACGTCATCGATGACAAGCGTTGACGTCATTGTTGTTGACGCGGTCTCACTTTGCAGGGGGAATATTACAAATACTAATATCTAACCCTTGTAACTCAGGTCCAAGCGGCCGTGTTTTAAAAGGCGTGCATGGGTGACGCTCAAAAACGAGCTGCCTGGGTAAAAATGACAAATTTGAGTAGGCTTTTGTTTTCGCCAACATAGTTTGTATATGTATGCAGTTTATGGACATATTTATGTATGCACAATGAATGGACCTGCCGAGTCTCTCCTAAAATATGATGGCCCCATTTTAGTTCTCAAAAGCGCAGATAAAAAAACAGCAAAGGTGAGTTTTTATTTATTATTATTATTATCATTATTAATTGTTTAAACTATTATTATTGCCAATTACATTGTCATAATGATTGCATCAAATGTACAGCCACCAGAGGTATAGTGGATCTCCAGCTGGTCGTGATGCTGTCATCTGTGTGGTGAATGTAACTTGAAGTAAATTGTGATAACGCTTGTATGTGCTCTATGTGGTTATGGCATTGAAGTATAATTCATAAACTAGAAGTTTGTACAGGATTCTTAAAAAGGGCAGGAGGTGTTTTTATGATCTAGCCAAGTATAGAGTATGTGTATTACCAGAGCTGTGCTTTCCATGCATAATTGATATATATATCTTTTGTTGTTTTTTGAGTAGTTTCCATAGTGTGTGACTGACATCCCTTACTTTTTTCCTCTTATTCAAACAGCACTGTGGGCCAGTATCTACAGTGGTGTGAAAAAGTGTCCTGATCTCTTACTTTTTGTTTATTTGTCACACTTAAATGTTTCAGATCATCAAACAAAGCAAATATTAAACAAAAGTCAACACAAAATGCGTTTTTAAATGCAACTTTTTATTAGTAAAAGACATGGCATGGCAGAGTTCCAGGACAAAAAACACAGCTGAACATAAATAACAATAAGGCTCATCTAAATTTTGCCAGAAAACATCTTGATGATCCCCAACACCTTAACTTTTTGAAAGGTGTCTGTCCCATTACCTCTAGCGTAAAAGTAACACAGCATTTCAGAAAAAGAACATCATACCAACAATAAAATATGCTGGTGGTAGTGTGATGGTCTAGGGCTGTTTTGCTATGAACTTGTGTTCTGCAGCAAGACGATGATCCAAAACACAGCAGCAAGTCCACTTTGGACTGGATGAAGGAAAAAAAAGTAAAAACAGTGGAGTGGCCTAGTCAAAGTCCTGACCTGAATCCTATTGAGATTCTATGTAATGACCTTTATAAGGTGGTTCATGCTGGAAAACTTTACACTGTGGCTGAATTACAACAATTCTGCAAAGATGAGTGGGCCAAAACTTCTCACAGTGCTGTAAAAGACCTAAAAAGAGTTTTTGCAAACACTTGATGGGGCTTTTTTCACACAAGGCCATTTAGGTTTGGATTTTTTTCTCCCTTAATAATAAAAAGTTTCATTTAAAACAGCATTTTGTCTTTAGTTGACTAATGTTTAAATTTGTTTGATGATATGAAACACATAAGTATAACAAACATGCAAAAACATAAATAATAGAAATCGGTAACGGGAGAAACACTTTTTCACTGCATTAGGGTAGTTAGAACTGAGCCTGAGTTATAAATGACTTGGGAAATGTAACATGACCGACTTGACTTAAATATATATCAAATACTGGTTACAGCAGGTGCGTCCTACAAAAGCCCCACCAAAGTCACAACCACAGAAGTCTGCACCTCCTCCAAAATCTATAACTGCCACCCTTCAAGACATCAAGAAGAAAAATGAAGACATTGTTACCTACATGTTTCCGCCCAGGTAGGATTGTTCATTCAAAGGCAAAATTTCTCCTCAATGTCACCAAACAGCAAGTTTTCTGTTTATTTTTGTCTACCCCTGCCAGAAAATGGATGGAGGGAAACCACGAGTGGTTGCAGAGAGTATCCACTGCACCCTCCACTAGAGTGGATGTGGTGAACCTCGAGGAAGAACTGGACAGGAAGCTGTCTCAGCTGCGTGCCATGGAGACAGGCATCTGCCCTGTGAGAAGGGAGATGTTCACCCAGTGCTTTGGTATACACCGTCTTTCATCCTCTGTACCACCTGCCACTGTGCAAATCTTACAAGTGTCATTTTGTCTCATTAGAAGAGATGATCAGACAAGTGTCCATCATTTGTGCCGAGAGGGGTATCTTGTTGTTGCGAATAAGAGACGAGCTCCAAATGACCATTGCTGCCTATCAGAAGTTCTATGAAAGCAGTATGGTCTTTGGTATGAGGAAAGCTCTGCATGATGAACAGGAGAAGGCAGTCCTGCAGGAAAGGGTAAGACTCTTCAATCAATGTGTCTGAGTGGGACTTACAAAAGGTTGTGGCAGTAGATTGTTTTGTCTCTTGTGCAGATTTCGGATTTGGAGAATGTAAAAGAGGAGCTGTTAGAGCAACTGCATCATGAAAAAGCGAGATGTTTGGAAGTGAAAAAAACAGCAGAATTTAAAAAACAAGCACAGGAAACTAAGCACACTGAGCAGATTCAGCAGCTGAGGAAAAACAACCATCAGCTCAAGGTGATGCATCAGGATAAGATGCCAAACATAACTATTGTCTTATAGCTGCGTGGCCCATTTTCACATCCGTGTTTGTCCTTTTACTTAGACCCAGCTGGAAGGAGCCCTCACAGCAAAGAAGTAGCTTCCCAGATTGCAGTACGTCACCAAATTAGCCTTAGAGAAACATTTAATTGAGCATCAATAGGGGAGTTCCATCTATCCATTTTCTACGCCGCTTATCTTACTCACTAGTGTCGCAGGCGTGTGCTGGAGCCTATCCCATCTGACTTCGGCTGAGAGGCGCGGTACACCCTGGACTGGTCGCCATGCAATCGCAGGGCACATATAGACAAACAATCACTCACTTTCATACCTATGGACAATTTAGAGTTGCCAATTGATATGCATGTTTTTGGAATGTGGGAGGAAGCCAGAGTACACGGAGAAAACCCAAGAGTTTGCAAGAACATGCTAACTCCACACGGAGATGCCCAAGCCAAGACTCAAACCCAGATCTTCCAAATCTCTTGTGTGTGTGTGGCCTACATGCTAACCACTTGGCCACTGTGCAGCCCCTAAGGGAGTTCCTCTGATGAAATTACAGTTAAAAAAAATGAAAAGGTACAGATCCCTGGAGGGGACTGTTGAAAAAAGAGAAACAAAAACAACAGTCCTGAGAAACTTTTGTGAGATCCCAAGAAAGTGTGGCGAAATCCTGAAAAACCTTTGAGAGATCCTAAAAAGGTTTTACAAAAAATCCTGAGAGAAAACCATAGAATGTTTTGTGAAATCCCGGGAAAGTTTTGCAAGATCCGGAAAAGCTTTAGCAAATCTTGAACAAATTTTGCAAGATCCTGAGAGACTTTTGCAAGAACCCAAGAAAGTTTTGCAAAATCTTGAAAATGTTTTCAAAGATCCTGACAAACTTTTGTTTGAAATCAGTCGGTGTTTTCTAACGATGGTAGAAACGCAGCCGCCAACTTAATACAAGTCTTTATAATATTGTTTACAGTGTATGGTGCTGGCATTGCCATCAAAATGAAAATGAATGCGGGGATTTTTTAAACAGGGAAATAATACATTTAAAAATGATTTCAAAAGTCCAGCATACCGACGACCCTAATGAGGATAAAGCAAAATTGGAAATGGATGGATGGATGAATGATTTTAAAAGAAAAAACTGTTTTTTTTACATAAATCCTTTGTGACATTTTCATCCTTAAACAAAATATTTTGTATTATTTACACTGAAAAGCAACGTTTACCTCGTCTGAATGATTCCTTTTTCCTGTGCAAAGTGCAGGTGTTTACCTTTTTTCCTCCCACAGCTGGCCTTAATAAGCAGTTGTTGAGTCAAAACAGCAATTTGAGACTCTTCAAGGCTCACTGAGCTGTGCAATGCATTATGAAACGTTCTGCACATGTATGTAGGCCTGTATGCAGTTTGAAACCAGAAGGAACGTTCTAGAGTACATTAGTTGCACCTCATTATACATAATCAACTTTTAAATACATAAAATACTGCCTTTAGACTCACCATTTAAATATGTTCTTTCTTTTGTATTTCATCTTACTAATGTACTGATGTTGTTACATTGTTGTCTGTAATGTGTCCAAAAAGGTGTCTATAAATAAAATGTACAATTAATGTTATTAGTATAATAGAACATATTAATTGTTGCTAATGTACAATAAATTATACTGGAATGTTTGTGTAGCACATCTTCAAACAGTGAACACAGGAGTCCATCAATTCCACGTTTTAATACAGAAATACATCCAGGGAGGCTCACTTTGTACAAAAAGACAAAACAGAAATGGAACCAGTACTGAAGTTGAATCTGATGGTCTAAACTAGTGGTTCTCAACTTTTGCTGCATGACCCACCATCTGCGCTCAGTGACAAGAGGAACCCCCCAACTTGCAGATTTTTTTTCCACTCAAACTTCTCAGATAACACATTGAAAGAGACTTTTTGCAACATGTGAACTGCTGCGGTGAAACGCTGTCCAGTTTTTATGGCGCGCTCTTCTCCAGCATATATCTGCAGCTGTGGGTTGGCCAGACAGCATGTTCTGTCCCCACTCGATGCCCAGTCGTTCCTGCTCATGTTTGACAAAGTCACCCATAAACATGGCACCACCCCGTGGCGGCGTAACAAGCAAAAGCACAGACAAGAACGCGAGGTGAATTCACAGAATTTTCTTTTGTCTTGTCTTTTTTTTTGCCCAGGGAGAGAACCTGCACCCACTTTTGGGACTCGCCCCACCAGTCGAGAATCACCCGTCTAAACAAAAGCTTGCATTGTACACATGATTGCAAAACTATTTTTTCCAATGCAGCAATCAGTACTGGAACGTATTCTAAATTGATGTTTTTTGCTTGACATGCTTAGTGAGATCACACGGGGAGGTGAACTTGAAGAACATCAGGAAACATAAATAATAGTAGTTTGTGGGTAACATACGGAATCTGAGTTGCTACAGTGTACTGTAAAGTATAAACATGCTTATCATATGTGGCTGCCATGAAAATGTCAATACACTCTGCACATGAGTGTCATGACAAAAAAACATTCAGCCATTTTCCCTTTCACATTCTGTACAATCCCACTGACAGGAAAACGAGTACCGTTCTTTATAAACAGGACATAGATATACAGTATATATTGTGAATACAAACGTATCATTCCACTGTGGCTCACTCTATCCCGGCATGACAACCAGTGTGCTTACTGCATAATAAATTAACAATAAATACTGCTTTCACAAATATAAAAAAATATGGCAGGTATGGTAAGAATATCCCAGTAAGCTGCATGACCCTTAAAATAATTAAGTACAAATAAGTACAAATGGTAGGCATAAGGTTTAATAAGAGAAAATGAGGGAGGCCGCCGTCAAAAAGATAGTACTGACATGACAAGGCCAAAAGGTAAAAAGGTCAAATGCAGAAGAGGGCAGAGATGAAATGACACCGCATCATTACACACTCCTGGTACTAGATTCTATATGCCTAACAAATCTTCTGCAAAGAACATGGACATTGTCTAAAAAAATAACAAGAAATGCCAGGGAAAGAAACACTGCTTAATGCATCACAGCATATCCTAGCAAATCCTTCCATCCATTTTCTTCCGCTTATCAGTCTAACAATGTTAATATCAATGCCGTTGCAGTTTGGTAAATATGCACGTCACCTTATATGCAAATGGAGCACTGTTAGCGCTTTTTGGAGGGTTTGTTCTGAAGGCTTTAAGTGCATCCTGTTTTTATATCTCACAAAAAAGAAAAATGTGTTCTTGTCTCACAAAAGGATTGTGGATGAAGGGCAACATTCCAAAAAAGTGCAGTTTTCCTTTAAGTAGGTTTCACTTTTTACCTGACCTTTTGGAACAAATTCATGACAACACCCAATGTTCTGCTGTATTACAATAAATTATATATTCAAATAAATCTAGACCTTTATACAGCCTCTGCCGCTCACTTCTTTTTTTTAGACACCACACAACAACATGGCATCTATGTGAACGCAGGCCACAATTTGAGGAAACTACATTACAATTTTGCGAAATTTGATCAAAAACAGAGACGTCGACTCAATTTTAAATCCAATCATTGTGTGGTTCACGATAAAAGCCGCACTGTTTGAAATGATCTTGTAATGTAAACAAAATTTAAAAAGGATCTGAATTAGCTGAGCGCAAAAGAGAAATTAAGGAATGCCCTCCTTCCTCTGGCAGCATTGAGATGGGGGCACACCCCAGTCGTAAACATACGACAATCGCAACTTGACTTCTTCCTTACAGAGCCTCCCGTCCCGTTGCAGCGTCTGGTGCTTCTCCAGCATGTCCTCCAGACTTTGCTTATGCGTCACCAAATACTTGTTGTTGCAACCACGGGACTTGTATTCGGTGTCAAAGCGTGGGTCGTGTGTCCGCCTGACATCCACCGGAGCCAGCCAGGCGCCCAATGACACGTCTTCACTCTGCCACATCTTTAGGTAGCCTGCGTTAAGATGCACATATTGTACCAGGTCGGATGACAGAATGTAGCCGCCGCCCAGGGCGTAGGGCAGGTAGTAGTCACAGAGTTCCCAAGTGCTTTCCCGCCACTTCCCAGCCGCCTTCACTCGTCCTCTGCCTGAGAAGAAGCCCCAGTACAACCGAGTGGGTTCTTTTGCCCGCAGCTCCTCTTTAAGAAGATCCAAGCGAGCGAATGTGTCATCATCTGCTTTGAGGACAAACTTGAATGCCACGTTCTGGTCCAGCCAGGAGTACATGTGCAGCAGCTTCATGGTCAAATTCTCATATGAATCTTTCAAATCAGGTAGCAGGAGAAGGTCTTTGTGTCGTCCTTGTTCTGTGTTGAGGTTCTGAAGGTCTTCATTTGAAAGCCCCTGAGTTCCTACAACAAACATAGCCAGAACATCAGAGTCCCGCTTGGACAGCCACGTGCTCCTTATGATACTTCTACGCTCGGTGTACTTGGGCCCTGTGGTGATGAGGACCGCGAGGAATGCTGACAAGTCTTTGGAGAAGGAGGATCGGTCATGCTGTTCCGGACGGGGATGTAAAGCACTGGCACGCGGGGCTAAGCCTGGTGGATCTGCATGACCCTGCTTCAGTGTTTCTGAGGTACATTTGGCCAAGAAGACGAGAACCACAGCAAAGGTGCACACGCTGCAGAGGACCAGGGCGGTCTTGTTGCGGCAGACTAGACGTACCAAATTCATGGTGCTGAGCCTGTCAAACAGGAAAACACAAAGCGTCTGAATGATTGTGATGAAAACCTAGCAAACTAGCAAAACATGGCTTTAGGACATGGGGTTTCCTCACTATGTCACACTTTCATTGACAGTTTGGCTCGTACTGTGACAGTTGTCCCTCATTAATTGGCAAATTGACACAACCGTCATGAATTTATTTCTGTGGCGTAGGATTCAATGTTAATAAATTGAAATTTTTCATATGTAGCGCATAGAAAAAAACATGTTTTTTTAACCATTAATAGAGTCCTGTAGACATGAAATAACACCCCTATAATCACCGTTACACTGTTATTATTCTTGTTTACACCGCATTGCGCAAATGTTATGCACAAGCTACATGATCACCACCGCGGCCACCGCTGTAAACATTATCATGCTGCCCAGCGAACTAATTAACTTGGCTTGTTATGTTAATCTAGTCTATTCGGCTTCCCCGGTATGTTCTTTATGCAATTCTAACTGTTCGTGTGTTACATGAACATACCTATTTAGCCTGTTGTTTTGTGTGCTATTGTGCAGCTGAATCCAGATGAAATGCCTGATCTTGGTCTTGAATTTTGTGAAATACGTGTCTAAATAAATGCAATTCATAGTCCATTGTGACAATAACTGTCCTCTTCATGACGCAGTTTTTGACTGATACAACTCAGGAGCAACCTATAGCCTGGAAAATACAGTAAGATCTAAACATCTTTGATCCTGAACTGCTGCACACAAAAGGTTAAAAATTTGTTAAAACATGCACGCCTTCAATTTTGGCAGTGTTATTATTTTTCATGACACCATGTAAAATTGTGAGGCATACGGTCATGCCTTGCCACTTTGCGGTTCAAATTTCATAGATTCACTTTATCCGTTTTTCCAAACAAATAATTAATAAACAATTGTTTTGTAGTTGAATGCCTATTGAAACAAAAATGCCCATTTCAGTACATTTTATATATTTTTTGCCTACATTAATAATTTTCAAGCATAATGACAATGACATCATGTCAAATCCAAGTACAAGAAATTAAGAAGACACATTCAAATTGTGAATGTAGTATTCTACATTAGTCACCAGGTGTCAGTAATAGTTTGATAAGACAAGCATCAGACTTGTTCACCGGGACAACGGGCTTTTATTGCAGGTTTAAAATATCTCACAACGGCTACTATAGTAATAACATAATAATCACGTGCTACTATTGCCGCAGTAGCTCATAATAAGCTGGAGCTCAACCCTTGATGTCACTTCCTGTCCTCCGCACAGCCGAAACACATTTACTGTGACACACCCAAGTCTTAAATGGCTCATTTTCGCTTATTACTATACTGGGAAATACAGCTGCAAAGGTGACTCTCTGGTTGTTATTTAATGTCTAGAAAGCTTTAATATGTTTAAAAAAAAAAAGCATATTTGGAAGATTGTAAACAGGACTTCTATGCCGGAACTACAAAAATAAACAAATTTACCTTGCGGAAATTCACTTAACGGACCAACGCTTCAGTTTACACCAGTAATTGTTAGCTAGGCTACATGTATGCATCTCTTACTTTCTCTTCTTCCCACCTGAGCTATACTTAGACACATAAACCCATAGCATGGTGCGAAATGCGTGTGTTGGTTACCTGCAGAGAAATGTCTTCCGTGAATATTGGAAGCACAGAGGGCCGAGCAGCTTTGCAAAAAGCTAACGTTGACGTTGGCTACCGAGGTGCGACCCCCTGCGCACTCCGTGAACTCTCTCCACGAAAAGCAAAAAAACACATGGTGCACATTTTCCGTCAGTACATACAGACATGTGCTGAAATAATCTACGGATGAAGAGAGCTACAACCGAGTGGCATTAACGCAGACTGCCTGTCGCGAGACAGACGTGAATGTTTTCATCTTCCCTAGTAACACAGGCAGGCTGTGCAGAGAAAACCGGAAACTGAGCCCTCCCCCAAAAGCACAAGCATTAGGATACAAATAAGTCATACATTTTACAATTATAATTCAGTTTTATTTTGTTTTTGTATATCGATTGTGTTTTAAAATAAAAAGGGAATAGGAGGAAATATGGATAAAAAGTAGCACGCAGCGCATGCGCGTTACCCAACGGGCCTGGACATGCCGCTTTCTCGATTCACAATAAAAGCTCGTCACACCGATGTGGACACGTGACAACTTCACGCCCTTTTTTTTTTATTTTTTTAAGAGATTTGCGTTTCATTTGTCATCATAGGGATTACGTAAAATGTCAGTGCGTCTGCACACACTGATTCGCTTATACAATCGTATTCGGATAGAATGAACATATATGATTTTAATTTGAAACGGACAGCCGGAACTCGTTCAGCCATTGACTGACTATTTGCTAATGTGCACCACTAGCTTCAGCATAATGGGTTTGGCGTTGAAACTACTACAATGTCTATCCTTAACCTTAACGTTCTGAATAATACACTTAAAGTAAATTGTCATCTGTACGAATCGATGCACGGAACGATAGCTGTATAACCTTACAGTCGTTAGCGTCGAGGGACAGTGACGAGCGATGACTGCTGCGGGGAACAGCCGTCATCCTGGGCCATGTCCACTCGTGCTCGCCATCTTTCTCCTCATTTTGACCGACTGTATGGTGGGAACAACCTCTGGACACGACCCCTATAAAATCCTGGGTGTCAGCAGGAGTGCCAGTCAGACAGAAATCAAAAAGGCATATAAGAACCTTGCCAAAGAATGGTGAGTGAATAATACGCCTGTAGTGCCCTATCAATTACAATTGACAGTTAGCGGCTTGTTACGCCTCAAGCAATGGCCGCATGGACTGTATTGAATGCGGGTTTTTTTTTTTTTCAGGCATCCAGATAAAAATAAAGACCCCAACGCGGAGGATATGTTCATTAAGATTTCAAAGTCGTATGAGGTGAGTAAAGTACAGGAATGTGTGTTTCATTCAGCTTGCTTCACATTTTACATTCGCATAGAAATGCAGTATGGATGAATGAATGGAAAAAAAACCCACCAGCTTGTCTGTTTGTCATTCTACATTAACCAGGAAGTAGTTACTAACTAACACACAAGTGCTGTGCTGTGCTGATTTCCCTTTGGCCTTAGCAGAGGTCCGGGCTCCATGAATGACATTCTTCTTATATGTGGTCATTAAAATAACATTGCTAAAACTACAAACGTAAAGGTGCCTATGACTATTGCATGGTACAGGGGAAAATAATCACTCCAATGCCTCATTCATGCATTTGAGTCATTTTGTTGTTTTGGCAAAAGTGTTTCAAATTTGAAGGCTCTCACTCTTGTTCATTCATTCATTTTCTATACCGCTTACCCTCATTAGGGTCACGGGGATGCTGGAGCCTATCCCAGCAGACTTTGGGCGAGAGGCGGGGTACACCCTGGACTGGTCGCCAGTCAATCGCAGGGCACATATAGACAAACAAACATTCACATTTATACCTTTGGGAAATTTAGAGTCACCAATTAACCTAACATGCATGTTTTTGGAATGTGGGAGGAAACCGGAGTACCCGGATAAAACCCACACACACACGGGGAGAACATGCAAACTCCACACAGAGATGCCCAACGGAGATTTGAGCCCAGGTCTTCCAGATCTCCTGACTGTGTGGCCAATGTGCTAACCACTCATCCACCGTGCGGCCCCTCACTCTTGTTGTTGTTCTTTATTTTAAATGCAGATTTTGTCCAATGAGGAGCGAAGGGCTAATTTTGACCGCTATGGGCAGATGGATGAAAACCAGCCGTTTGGCCAGTCCCAGCAACACGGCTTCCAGAGTTTCCATAATGGCTTCTACTTTGATGAGTCTTTTTTTCATTTCCCCAGGTATTACACTACATCACAGTACATGAAATATTCCATTAGGTTTCTTTCAAATCTATCAGTTATATAGTTTATTTGACAATAAAAGCAGAAGCGGTATATAAAAGCAGGCTTATACAGCGGCTAATTTGTGGTTGGGTTTTGGTCTCATGACATCTTGTGTGCTTTTGATGCAGTGCATTTTGTGCTCATCATTAGTGATTTTTTTACTGGTATCACTTATACCGATCTGATATTGATACTGTGCAAAATACACTGTGCCGGGTGCATTTTAAAAATTTGTGTATTTGTAATCATAGCATAGCTCATGAAATTGATAATGTAATTTATTCATTTATTTTAAGCAACTGCTTAATTGTTAGACAAGGTCTCAAAAATGTAGTTACTTTGCACTGTGTTCCTGTTAATTGTATACATTACCTCAAATGACTCAAATTTGAAAATATTGAGATTTTCATTTGAGAATCCATTTTAGAGCCTAAAGATCTGGTATAAGAGGTATCAATATTTCAGTATTGATCCAAACATCACTACTCCTCATCGAGAACTTGTAGAGAGGTGTGACGAGGCTTTCAAGTTGAAGGTGATCCGTCTAGCAACTTTTGCTTGGGTCTGCCGGTGGATCTTGGCAGCGTGGAGCGGTGTTCGGAGGTCCACTGTCGGCACAGGATTTTGGGGGGCTGGATGCAGTCTGTCCAAAATACCTGTGCACACTATTGTCCGGTATGGCACATATAAATAATCCGTTACAAATCAGTCAGTCAAACTGACTCCCATATTAAAACCTTTATTATCTCCAAGTGCAATATTTAATATTTTAACTTAATCATATAAAGTGTGAAAGTAATTCATCACTGTGTACTTGTGTAAACAGCAGAGAATACAGACTGGACTATATAGAGTTCCATTCTATAACAACCTTAAAAAATCTCAATATCCTGTCTCTCACTCTTTCAGGTCCAGGGACTTTGCAGACAGCAAATACCTGCTTCATCACGCTCAGTTTAACAGCGACATCCTTCCAGACAGCCACAAAAGGCCCTACCTCATCAAAGTGACCTCAGAGTGGTGCTTTGCGTGCATTCACATCGAGCCCGTGTGGAAGGAGATTGTGCAGGATCTGGAGCCACTGGGTAAAGCATGCTGGACATGACACATACACACGTGCAGCATAAACGCACTGCAGAATTGCTAATGTGATGCTCCTTGACAGTTACATATTAGAACCACCATCTCTCACAAAATAAATCAATAGAAAGACGCAACCCACATCACGCACACTCATTTGCGAGTACTTTTGTGAATGTAATAAAGACTAAAATATGATAAAGAACCAAAAGCTTTTTAGTTTGTTGAACAAAAGGACATGGTATAGATGTGTTCTATCCATTCTATCTAGACTGTATTTGTATATTTTCCACCAGGTGTGGGCATCGGGATTGTCGATCTGGGTTATGAACGTCGTCTGGCCAATCAACTGGGTGCTCACCGTGCTCCCTCCATCATCGGACTGGTGAATGGGAGAGTGACCTTCTTCCATCAGGCCGTTGTTCGAGAGCACCTGCGACAGTTCATTGAAGACCTCTTGCCCCACAAGCTAGTGGAAAAGGTAAAAACCTGGAGAAAGCTCACTGAGGTAGAGAATTCCCCAAAAGGTTTGCCAGTAGATCTTTTTGGTAAATTGATGGAAACTTTGTATGATAAAATTTAATACATTTTTAGAATTCTGTGGAAAAATCCCATTTTAAATTTTCGTTTTAAAAACAAAAACTCAAATGCTACAAAATAAACACATTCCAAATGAGCCGTGCAGCCAAAATGAAACACCTCATCACATGCTTCTCAATGTTTTTTAAACTAATTAAACTGTTCTAAAATAGGTGGAATATATTTTGTTAAGTAGATAAATTCCGATGGAATCTTTTAAAACTAGAACATTATATCAACACAAATGTAAAATTGCATTTTTAAGTTTGTAACATTTTGTGCTCTTTCTCCAGATCACTGATGACAACTACGTGCAGTTTCTGGGTAGCTGGCATGTTGAAAATAAGCCTAGTGTTCTTTTGTTTGATCAAGTTGCCAACGTTCCTCTTCTCTACAAGGTAAGAAATGCATCAAGTTGTCACTTCAAGAGGGCTAAAATGCTCACTCAGGGGTTCTGTAGCCCTGCCTGAGCACATACATACATACATTTTGTATTATTTGCATCATTCTATTGTTCATTTTACAACACAACAATAACTTGTGGAAATATGCTGCAACAGACCCACCAAGATGTGCACATTTTTTGTAGTTGCCGGAGTGTAGTCTTGCTCCAGGTGGAGGAGTAAAAGGCTATGTTCACACGGCAGGTCAAGTCTGATTTCTTTGCTCATATGTGACCTGTAGCAGATTTTTTTCATGTCAGTGTGAACAGCACCATTCCGATTTTTACAAATGCGACTCAGGTCTCTTTCGTATGTGGCTATAAATGGCATGTGTATGCGATGTGACTGCAGTATGAACTCTCAGGGGGCATATATAAGTCATATGTCATGGAAAGACGTGTATTGCCGTACTTACAGAGATTATAAAGGTTGACAGTCATGGAAAGGCGTAGTTTATTTCTTCTCTTCCGAAAATGATTTTTGTAAGGTGTTAGTGAAGCAACTCTCGGCAATGTCTCACCACTCCACCCACACGCACCTTAGAACACACGTGGCAACAAGTTGTCTACAAACTTCCTTACCAAAATTCTTGCCATCTTCATCTTCTACATGGAATCAGTTGGTTGTGAAAATCTTGACTCCCGTTCATTAAAATCCTTGAAATTGCCACAAACGTCAATCTCTCAGTTTTCCAGTTAGTTCCCTATGACTGAAAGAATGAGATTGCAGATACAAGCAATGATTTTCCATCGTAGGGTGGCTGGACTCACTCTGAGAGATAGGGTGAGGAGCTCGGCCATCCGGGGGGGGCTCAGAGTAAAACCAAAAACTGCTTCACATCGAGAAGGGCCTAGTCTAGTATGGACTCCTCCTTGGTGAGGGCCGGAAGGAGGCCCCAAGGAAGACTGAGGACATGCTGGAGGGATTATGTATACTCCTGGCAGAACCCAAACCCGTACAAGCGGAAGAAAATTGAATGGAATAGTTCAGACCTAACCAGATGCAATAACTATTATTTTTGTAGTTACAGTACTTTTGTTTTATTGTTTAGAAAGAGTACTTTTTGAGTGCTGGAGTACTCATAAATGTCTTCAAGTTTGGCAGGTTTGCTGTACGACAACCAAGCTTCAGCCTTCATTCTGGCTTGCATTCTCATCCTGAATATTTTGTCCTGCATTGATTTTCAAAATATTTCCACACGTTTCCATTCTTCTCTCCAGCTAACAGCATTTGCATTCAGAGATTATGTTGATTTTGGCTACGTGGACCAGGGGGATACACATAATATCCAGCTCCTGCGGCAGTTCCACATAAACTCGTACGCCCCCACCATGCTGCTATTTAAAGAAGACACAGAAAAGCCAGTGGACATCATCCAGGTGCATCTCACAAAGACATGAACACTCTCTCCCCCTTCTGTCATATTAGGATAGCCATGTTGGTTTTCAGCTATCAGTCATGGTTTTTTTTGACATACTGTAGTTTTTTACTCACTGTGCACAATTATGATTTATTTAGCAACCTGCTTCTCGCATGTTTCCTCTATGTTCTAGGCCAGAGGAATGAAGCGGCAGATCATGGACGAGTTTGTTTCCAATAACAAGTTCCTACAGGTTCCCCGTTTGGTCAATCAGCAACTGTTTGATGAGCTGTGCCCCGTTAAGCAATTCCACCGACGAAGGAAGTAAGACGTTTAATTGTTCAGTATATAAATTAAAGAAAGTAACATACCATGATGTAAACTGTTAGGGTTTCAAAAGGTTGTACGCAACTAAATGTCCCTGCCCCACTTTGAGAAAATTGAACTTACTTTGCAGATACTGTGTGCTGCTAATCACCAGTGAGGATCAAGCTTTTCTTCCTGGAAATAAAGCCTTCCTAGACTTTGCCACAGCTAATAGAAAAGAGGTTCTGCGGTTTGCATATGTCTACCAGCGTCAGCAGCAACCTCTCTGCCAGGCTCTGCTTCCCAACCTGGCTGTGCTCTCCCCACATGTCAGTGACACACACAGACAATTTTTGCATGCACCAACATTTTTTATGATCAGAACTTCACCAGAAGACAATCCAACATTAACCTTAAAAATATAGTCATTGTTTCCATCACATTTGGCAGGTTTTGATTCTTGAGAGGCGCAGCCTGTCTGGAAAGGTGCTCTACCGCTCTGTAATTGGTGGCTGGAATGGCAGTGACGAGGAAAAGTACCGCCTCCATGAGCATCTGGAGCTTGTTCAGAAGGACCCCACGTATCTGACCTCTGACGCCACCCTGCCAGAGCTCAACAACGAGATGGCCCCTGTAAGATACGACTGTCATCAAGAGTGCCCTTTTAAGGGTTTTAATAACATACTTTTTTTTAATTTTCGCCTTCCAGATTTTTCTCATTCAGTGGATGAACACTGCCTATGATTACATCCTTCAAGTTTATGATGACCTTCTCTACTCCAACTGGTAAGGCCAAATTCTCCTATGAAGTTCTCATGTTGCCTTTTTTGGGAAAAAATAATAAGATGAGTGAAATACTGAAAAGCGAATCCTGAAACTGCCTGAAACTTTATTGACATTGGAGGCTCTCTTGTCAACGCGTCTAAAAACTATACAGTAATACCTCGTTTATCACGGTCAATTGGCTCCAAACCCGACTGCAATGAGTGAACGATTGTTTGTCTATATGTGCCATGCGATCTGGCGTCCAGTCCACGGTGTACCTTGCCAAAGTCAGCTGGGATAGGCTCCAGCATCCCCTTATGGTTTTAGTGAGGATAAGCGGCATAAAAAATTGATGGATGGCAAAGAAAACCTGTTTACAACCTTCTAAATATGTTTTTTAACATTATAGCAATTTGGCACGAACTAAGCCACCTTTACATTCATATTACCCAACATAGTAGATATAAGAGAAAATAAGTTATTTATTAAGCGGTACAGGAAATGAATAAATAAATGAAAGACAGCATAGGAGATGTGATGTGAGATTTAGTTTGTTGTGGGGTATGGCTGCAACAGTAACAGCCCTTGCTCACTTTCTGTTGTGTTATGTGTCTCCAATAAACCCTACCACCTGAAACCTGTGATAACTATGGAACCTGTATCTTAAAATCCTATTGTAACATAGGCAACCGTAATATTTATAGCAATAATTTAAGTCCAAAATCAAGGCTCCAATGGTTGCACTGTATTTACATCAACAGGGTGGATGTAAAGATAGTTCAAAAAGCTTTTTCTGTAGTTGATGACATATGAGTACTATTAACTCAATCAGAAAAAGTGGTTTCAATAACATAATGATATACAGTATACCATATATAATGGTGTGTCTTCTCTCAAGGCGAGAGATGATGCCCATCCTGTCGTTGATCTTCTCAGCTCTCTTCATTCTTTTTGGGACTGTCATCATCCAGGCCTTCAGGTGAGAGAGAAATGGTTCTGCTATGGCATAGTGGTTAATGGGACTTATTTATCTTAACTCAGAGGATTTTGTATTTCATATATATATAATATATATATAGCGAATCAGGTGAGAGCGAACCCCGGAAACAATCTCCAAAGGACCAACCTCAACCTGAGGAAGATGCATCAAACAGAGCCAATACCTCAAGGTAACTATTATCACGTAAAAGAAACATTAAAATAACTTAGAATAGGTGCACTCTGTCAAAGAGAATAATCAGGTCATTTGCCATACGTAGTGTATATTAGCAGAATTCGGCAAAAACTACCAAATTAACAGCGGGGCATGGGAAAAATTACATTTTAAAATGTCATTTGTCATTGTCAGTCCACTTCACTAAGTAGAAGAAGCTCAATAAAAGAAAAGGTCGGAGTTATGTTGCCTCTAATATGAACCTGAATTAACAGTTTGAATCTTCGTCTATGACAGTGGGATATTTGTCCGAATGTAGTAGTAGTCAGTCTTAAATTTTGATAGAATAGTCTACAAATACACTAATATTTGCACTCATCTTTGCATTGTCATCCAGGTTATGTAAATACATTATGGAAAACATTTGTGTAACTCCCCCTTGTCCATGGACCTTGCAGCCGTCCTCCCAAGAAGGATTTTGTGGAGGTCACAGAGCTGACAGACGCCACGTACACCAGTAACTTGGTCAAGCTGAGGCCCGGCCACATCAATGTTGTTTTGGTGTTGACCAATGCGTCAAAGAATGTCTTGCTGCGCAAATTTGCCAAGGAGGTCTTTTCTTTCTCTGGGTAAGTCATTGCAAGTAAACAGATGTCAACTACTTCTTTGTGTGTTATGTTGCTTGTTTGATATTATTATTTTTATTATTATTATTATTAATAGCACAGTCTCTGTTCCAAGGAAGTAATGGAAACGTGGGCGCAACGCATGGGACTATAGCAGAATAAATTGGAAATTAGCAAAATTGCAGGTTAGTCTAACTGAAATATACAGTAGTTGAACCAAACATCATTAAGAATAGGGTTTCTTAAAATACAACAGATTTACATTTTACGGTGCAAACTCAATACAGTCATAATGCTACAAGAATAAAGTTGTAATCTTTCTATCTACTATAAATAACTTCACAATCATTTCAAAATAGTTCATGTTTTGTGACTCTACTAACACCATCATCAGTATCCACAGTGCATTTTCTGTGTCAGCTCTTACGAAATACACTGAGTCACCTTTTTTGTTGGCATAGTCCCAACATCCAACCAGAAATGTTTTGTTTAATGATGATACATACTTATGACTCTACATGTCTCTGTCTCAAGAGAGCAATAGTGTCTGATGGTTTCAAGTGCTTGTTTGAGAGTTTTTACATTCAAAATAAGGACTTACTGATTGTAATATTGCACTTCTCTTAAAAAAATACATCTTTAATTTGTTAGGTGGCCTTTTTGTCATAATTTTGTAAATGTTTTACAGTATACAACTATACTATACTATATAAATTGATTGGCTGGCCCTTCCTCCATAACATACGATACTAGACTTCTTCATCACTGGCTTCTACTTGTCTATAAGACTCTTCAGGGAAAATACCTCAATACATACCTCTGTAATGTCTTGCACCTTTTCCCATAACAACTGTTGCTTGTGATTCAGTGACATTATTACGCAGTATATAGGTACATGTAGTTGTATTTAGTTTTGCTGCAGCATGTCACTGGAACTCCCTTAAACATTTAGCTCTTCCATCACACAACATCATCTTGTTCCACCAATTAACTCTAAACCTTTCCACCACAACAGAACTCAGACCATCCACTTCTCCTTCCTCAATGCTGACAAGCATCGTCATTGGATGCCGACTCTCCTCCACTCGGCCGCGTACGCTGCACGCAGCGGTTGCCATTCTGATGAGGATGAGGATTCTTCAGACTACACTGGTCATGTCCTGGCCCTTAATGGCTACAAAAAATACTTTTGCCACTTCAGACCGGTCTTCACCGGAGATGATCCTTGCGACGGCTCATCCATTTTAGAGACCTCACTCTCTGAGAGCAGGAGAAAGTCGAGGTCGAGGTCAAGGTCCAGCTCAGACTCTCGATCCCGATCCCATTCCAGAGAAAATGTGGCCGGCTCCAAGAGAGGCTCTAGTAGAGCCACAAGCATCGAGGTACACCACAAGTTAGACCGGCTGGGACTTTGGATGGAGAGGCTAATGGAGGGTACGCTGCCTAGGTGGCAAGTCCCCTCCTGGCCTTTCCTCCATGATGCAGATAACCTCGCCGCAGAGAACTGAAGTCAGCGTGACTATGGTAGCCGTCACTCCTGGTGGTCTTGCTTTCTTATGACGTTAACTCCAGTAGAGGCTTTTTAAAAAATGATTATTTAGGTTTTCTTTGTTCCTGTTCAGAGCTGGCCCTAGCTTGAATCCTGGGACCATTTCAAACATTTGGGTTGCTTTGATTTGCATGCCACCCAATGAAGACACCAGACACATTTGTTTATGTGGAAGTAAATTAAAGTAATATATTAAGAGGGCTTCTATGTGACGAGATCATCGGAACACATGCTAATGCCACGTCTGAACAAGTCGTTTGGCACTAGTAGGTTTCAGCACTAAGCTATTGGATTTTTTGATCACGAAGACCATTATAGGCCTTAGAATGCTTAATTGCGCACATTAACAAACTGTGGTTGAACGTCTAAACATGTTTAGAGGCAAATGCAAATTCTAACCTGCATGACACCTCTTTATGAATGTTGGAAGGCACAGCTTTTTTTTTTTAATTTTCCTTTCCTTTTTTTTTATGGTTTTTTAAATTTTTTGTTTTTTTTTTTTTTATTTTTTTATTTTTTTTATCTAAAAAAACGTTCCACTGGATATTTGTTGTTTGACCCCATTATCTCATATGTTGATTATATAAGGATATAATTAGCTGCTGAAAAATAATGACAATTGCATTACACTGTAAGTCAAAGTTTTGTTGTTTATGGCATTTGATGATATCTAGTGCGCTTTGCAAAGTTTATTTATTAAAGAGTGTGCATATTGTTTTGATATTTGTCCTCCATTCGGTTATAAACTAATAAATGTTTTTTTCTGTATCACATGCTTCAATGTATTAATGCAAATCCAGTAAAAATAGCTGTTTAAATATAAAAAGTAATTATTAATAAGTAGTCTACACTAGATAATACTATTTCCATGCATATAGATACAATAAAATACAAGATCCTATTCAGCGACTGTAGTGGCAAGTTTGGACAGGGAACATTTATCAACAGTTGCTATGCTTTCAGCATGCACTGGGCATGTCCAGTGCTTTCTTCATGGCCAGGTCTTCAGGGCCGAAGGAAACAGGGAGTAGCTGGTTGACGGTCATTTTTGTATATGTGCTATCAGGCTTTGACAGGTAAACCTCCCATCCAGAGCCAAACTGGAAGTGGAAAGATATAGTAGTCTTAAGTAGTATACATATATAATGCAAAACCTCAAAAATTCAGACTGTCAAGGAAAATAAATGTTCAGTTTTGAGTGACACTTTCATGTCCCCCCCAAAAGGTAAATACTAAGTACTTACTTGTTATACTTTTTTGATATTGTCTATCAAAATTTAGCATTATTATATTTGTAAAAGGAATTTTTTTATCTATTGTAGCTGGTTGTACCTCTCTCATGAACTGCCTGCAGCCGCCGCATGGCGAGATGAATTTGTCACTCAGGTCACTAAAACGCAGAAGTTTTAACAGCTTTTTATCTACATGGGAACACAAGGGGGATAGCAGTCTTGTTTTATTCCTACCTGGCAATTGCAATAGCCTTGAATGCAGAGTATCCTTCAGACACTGCCTTTGAAATGGCATTCCTCTCTGCACACACTCCCAGGTTGTAAGATGCATTCTCCACATTGCAACCTACAGAGAAACATGGTGAAGATGTATGGTAGTGGTTAAGCCACAGCGATACAGTTAATCAATACAGTATACCCTCGGAAATACCTCATTTTCCGCTGTATGCAGTATTGCTTGGCAAAGGGCGGGACTAAGCATGACATAAGCGGGAAGTATGTCAGAACAAAACTTACAGAAAACATCGTTGTCGGCAGGATTCGAACCTGCGCGGGGAGACCCCAATGGATTTCTATTCCATCATGCACTTGTCAGGCACATTCATGTACAATACATGATCTACGGGGAGCATGTCTTTCACAGAAAGTCGGTCAGTGTGGACTTTTGCTTTAGATGATCCGTATTTCCCCCCATGCTTCCTGTTTTATGCTCTTATTTTGTTGTCTTCGTTTTCTGTGTAGGTTCTTAGAACGTCTGCCACGGTTATGTACTGCACTTCGAAAATGTATCTCTACGTTGTACAGCAGTGGTTTCCAAACTTTTTACAGTCACATACTCCTTCAGACATTTGGCCTGAAGCCATGTACCCCCTACTTTTGCACACTTAAAAACATGTTTTTATATCTGAATTAGTTGTAATATTGAACATTAACAATTGGTTAATACATTTTATAGTACTTGTGGGTCAAAAATGTATTTTTTTCATGGTCACATTTGGAAGTTTCACACGGTCTACACTTTCAATGTTTTTTTTCACAGCGGAAATAACAAGACTATGCGTTTTGGTGTCATAAGCACGTTAACACTGCATGGAGTCAGCTATGACATGTCCAACATAATAGAGTGAAAACAATTTCTCCTCCCATTCCATGCGGAAGTGGTATGTTTTAGGCTTCTTACTTTGTCCTTCTTCGACACTTTGTTGGAAACCCTTTCTTAAATTTAGAATAAATAACTTGGAGGTTAACTAGCTGGCTCGGTAGCTTCACTATTTGAGAACCATTGCTATAGCTGAAGTGAAAAATTAGGAAACAAGGGCTTTGTCTCTAAGAGGAGTCCTGGTGATTTCACAATTCTTCTGCAGCTCTGTTTTTGCAGCCTTTACTAGATTTGTTCCTCTTGTCCGTTTAACGGATAATTCCGTGTCTTTCATGGCTTGATTTGTTCTTTAACATGTCCTGTCGACTGTGGGACCTTCTATGGACAGGTGTGGACCTTGCCAAATGATGTCCAATACAATGACTCGTTGAACTGTAGAAACATCTCGATGATGATCAGTGAGTACTGGAGTTTAACAGTTTCTTTAAAACGTTCAAACATTTCAATGTTTTTCTCTAACTTTGTCAGTTTGTGGATTTTTGTGTAGAATTTTGAGAATTTAGGTTAATTTAATGAATTTTGAAAAATGACTAGCCAAAGTAAATGTACAAAAAGTGGAGATAACAACAACACAGGGGTGGAAAAGTTCTGTTTTGCTTCTGTGACCCCTTCCATACCCACCCGTGAGAGGCTAGCTGGTTATTTATTACAGCAGTTCATGGACAGCCATGGACAATGTTTACCGCCTTACACAACCATTTATCAATCATCATCAAAATCCAAAAGCTGATAACGACAAATGATCTGACAGGTGACTTAGTGATAATTTTGGCTGTGTAAATGCAATGACCACACCATTGTACCAAATATCAATGGCATCAACTATAAACAATACCTGTAAATATGTAGTTGTCAACAGTCAGAAGAGCTGCTCCTACTCTGAATTTGCTGTAAGGGCAGTACGCTTGCTTCTTTGCCTCCTGGGAGTGCTCGATCAACTTTTTCACTGTTTCCTGGGACAAACGCCTCAAGCCCACGTCCTCAGTGTGCATCGGCTGTCCTGTGTATTTGACCTGGTCCATTCTCAAACCTTTATTGTGCCAGTGTCTGAGTGAACTCTTATGGTGGTCAAGCCTTAAATGTGAATGGAACAGTGGGAAGGGGGAGAGGGTATGTCACAGCCAATCACCTACTGGGATGTCAGCACACCGTGTTGTCATTAGGCAGCAGGAGATGGTGGTGGCTGTGCTGTTTTTGCTTGTTTGTGTGTGAGCATGATCCGTTTTTTCTTGTCATGACATGGCATCATCATTTTACATTTCTATTTATTAATTATAGTTTTTGCTCACAGAGCAAACAGAGTAAGTGTAAAATCCAAAGTGCAATACTTTTTGTTTCAGATGATATTTACTTAATGTTAAAACAAAAAGTCCTGGGACCCTAGTAAGGACAAGTGGTATAGAAAATGGGTGGAAGGATGGATGAAAAAAATGCAGCAGTTGTGGTATTCCATACTATTATTATTATTATTTACAATTGTTTTCCAAAATAAAAACAATATTCTTTCCTACAAATTTTAAATCAAAATTCATTTATCCTCATTATGGTCGCGGGTATGCTGGAGCCTATCCAAGCTGACTTTGGGCGGGAGGCGAGGTACATCCTGGACTGAGTTGGTTTCTCTTTTCATTTATGAGCATAATCATAGACCTACCTCATGTGCCCTTTACAAGGCCACCATTGCTTTTTCTATTCCAGCATGATTGCACCACATGCTTAAAGTGAGGTTGCATCAATTTGGGGTGGCATAGACATGGGACATGGACATGGAAGTCCTCTCCTAAGGGAGGCCCACCTCACACTTTAAAAAACAACTGCTATGTCATATTTTCTTTCTTTTTCACTTTTTCATGTGTACCAAAACTTTTGTCTTTAAAAGGTATTGTCTGAATGTTTTGTCTCATTACTGCTGCTTGCTGACCAGAATACTACATATCACTTGTATGTCAATATGTTTTGACTAATAAAAAGACTACCACAAAACTGTAAACATTTATTCATTTTTTTTAAAAGAAAAAAAAGTAATATACTAAGGGAGCTATAATCAAACTGCAGTATTGCCAGGAACGACTGTAGGTGTATGGTATTTTTTTTTTGTCCATCCTGATTTCAGCTTCTATGTGTTGCCATATCAATTAAATCTGCCCAGCGGCGTGAGAGTAATAGACACTATTAGCAATGAGGGTTTTTTTATTTTTAAAGTCAACCAGATGTCAGATTTACCTCTCAGGGCCAGCTAGCTGGCCCACAGTGACATCAGCACTTTCTGAATGGTTGATTATAGCAAAACGGTAACAAGCCATGTTACACTCACAATGGTTGACTGAGGAAGAGGAATTGACATCTTTGGTGAGTAGATGTATTTGACTTAAAAGGTTTTACTGTATATTTTGTCTTGGTTTTAGATAAACATGATATGTGAACTGCTTCCGATGGTGTTTGGTATATTACCTAATGTGTTGGCATTCACTTGTTTTTAAAAGGCCGTATGGCACTTCGTTAACAGTCTTTTGCTCGACTCTGACGACAGTGGTGTCCCTTATTATTGAAAGGGACAAAGGGGGAGTCTCTGCGTCACGCCAGCCCCACTAGTAGGTTTTGATGACCCCGTTGATCCATCCAAGGTAGTTTCTAACCTTGGTATACACACCAGGGTAGTAAGCGTCGGCACAACCAATACCCCAAGACACTATGCCCTCAAATTCACCATCACATACCAAGGGTCCTCCTGAGTCACCCTGCAAATAAAAAAAAGTATTATTTTTTGTGTATTTTTGCATAATATTTCACATAGGACTTTCGTTATTGTGCATTTTCTCAAACAGTGATGGCTGCTCAAATAGATGCTGTGCTAGAAATCATCACAATTTGCCTGTTCCACTTGAATAAATGCACTGCTCTTGAATGTAGGTAAAAATAGCACTCGGTGTTTACCTTTACTGTGAATCCCCATGTGTCACTGTAGACATGGCATCTCTAAAGCTGACGTTTCAGTGAAGTTTAAACAGAAAATGTTGCTGTATACAGCATCAAGCATTCCAGAGTAAAAAAAACGATGTATATTTTATCTTCCAACATTTTTTGGATTTGACTGAATTAAATGAAATGAGTGACAGAAGCCATGATGTACGTTATTTTTTTGTTCAATGTATTACATCAATTAGGTAGCTTTTGTGGCGGATATTTTGATTGATATATATTTTATATATATATATATATATTTTTTTTTTAATTAAATTAAATTGTGGTTGCAGCAGACGAATGTGTTTATTTTGTGTTATTTTGTTAATTACCCACATAAAGGAGGTTCTGTTTTTGCTGTTTGTTTGTTTACCCTTTTGTGTTCAAAATACCTTTGAACTTTGATAAATTTTGATTTGGATCAACTTTCCATGAAATGGGATATGGAAGAACTGAATTAATTTTGGGAATGATCTGGATCACCGTCTGCATGCAGGAATTTTTTTTAAGGATTCTTTAATACTACAAGAGAGGACCATTTTTGGCATTTGTGCATATGACTCCACAAAAATAGTCAGAGCACTTGTAAAAAAAACAAATACGGGACAAGTTTCCAATGCGTTCTAGAAAATATGAAAGACTAATCCAAAAAATGTAGGATTATATTTTTGCTATATTTTTCCAAACAAAACTATGTAAAAATGATGTTAGATGTTCAGTTGCCCACTCATTTGTGATTATTTTTGCCTCATCGTCTGCATGTAAAACTATAATTATTGTCTATAGAACGTGTTTGGTGTTAATTTTTGGGTGTCTGGAACAGATTAATTGGCTTTGCATGATTTTCTATGGGAAAATTTGCTTTGGTTAGAGTCCATTTTGTTTTGAGTCAGACTATCTCCTGGAACTGCTTCATGACGTCAACTAAGATGGTCTGATTCTGTTTTTTTTTCTCCATGTTTTAATTTTGAATCAGTTTATCTCATGGCTTTTCTGCACCTTGTTTTGATTTTGTCATTAATAATTACATTCAAAGACAATCTTTTTGTAAACACACAAACACACGCAAAGATTGTTTTGGCCCTCACCAAGCAGGCGTCTTTCCCACCCGACATAGAGCCAGCACATATCATGTTGTCTGTCACCCAGAAGTAGTAGTAGTACCAGCAGTTGGGGAAGATGTCCACGTCCACGGACCTCAATACAGGTGACAAACTAGCACTGGTGAGCCAGGTCACCCCCCAACCACTGACTGTACACCTGCTTTTAGTATCCAAGGGCTTGGACTGAGGTGCTGGTAGGGTGGCCACATCCACTATGGCATTGATGGTAGCGGGCCGATCCAGCTGGCACACCAAGAAAATGGTGCTTAGTCAGTGTTTTGGTATTATTTTAGCTCAGCATTGATTTTTTTACCTTCAGCATCATGATGTCATGATCAAAGGTCCATTGTTTGTACTTGAAATGAGTGACAATCACTGAAACGTTGAACCTTTGCTCCACACCCTCCTCTCCCGTCAGGTCAAGTTCACCGAGGGCCACCTTAATCTTGTGCCTCCTATAACAGCAAAGGGAGAGGAAAAAACAAATATTTTATCTCCTGAACGGCAGTGCAAGCAATTTAAACTGCAGTAGCTTACGGCTTCCAGCAGTGAGCAGCAGACACCACCCACTCTGGGTGGATGAGGGTGCCTCCACAAAAATGGGAGTTGAACAACTTCAGGGAGGCTTGGTACTTGATGGAGTAGGGAGGCACCTCAATTCCTCCAATGATTCTCTGGTTTCCAACACCTGAAAAATCATGCAGGTATCATCATATCACATTACCATAATGCTGCACAAAATGTATCACTTTACTGTCAAGCTTTGTACTTTTGGATGCCTTTTTGGGTGCCTGAAGGTTCAAGGGAAGTGAGTCTCCTGTTTGCAGGAACACAAGCAGCAGTGGGACGTGACAGGATGCTGCCAGCTTCATTTTTTACTACAAAAGGAAAAAAAACCAACCCAAACAAATCGCCAGCAATAAGTGTTGCATTCAAGGGGGGAGGTACAGAAAATGGACAGACGGTAAAGAGGTATAGTATAACACCGTTTTTTTATGGCAGCATATTCAAAATAAATGTAGACCAAACTTTACACCACTAATTTTTAAATTTTGCTATTTTGTTGTTTCAAGTTTACGGTTTTACCTGTGAATAAATACATTTTCTTTCTGTTTACAAACTAACTCAGTGTTTCCAAAACCTCCCTAAATAGGAAGTTGTTATTGGACAATCAGGCAGACCCGCCATTTTTTGGCAACATTGATTTTTAACTTAATGACAGTTCTGTTTTTCTCTTTATCATTAGTTTATATACAGCACATCTCAATGGTATGGAAATGTGCGATGTATTTTATAAATTTCTAATTTGGTGGTTGAGTAAAAAGGTTTGGGAAACAACGGCTTGATTTTAGCGTCCCTACAATGACTAAGTAATACATATGCACATGTGAAATGAACCATTCTGAGCTAGGTTATCTCACCTTACAAAGAATCAGATGAGGAAACCAAAAGTCCAAGACTTGCATGCGTGTACTCTCTTGCACACTTTCCCATTCAGGGATGTAAAATCCCACAACCCTCGGAACTGTTATATATATCAACGTACGGGTCTTTGTTATTGTTTCACAATTGTCTACCGTTTGTGTGAGTGCCACATCATAACCCTTTCATGTACAATGACGATCTTTTCTCCGCAATTCACTTTCTATGCTGTCTGTTCTCACAGGCTCAACCTATTGTCCAGCAAGAGCGAGATGAAACCCAACAAAGGAGAGAAACGATCGATTACACTTGGAGGACATATTTGTTAGTCAACGCCCCAACAAAAGTTGAAATATTTTCCCTTATTACATTACCTACAAATGAGAGTTTGCTTGAAGACCAAGAATAAAGTTTTGCTTTATGGGGGAGGAATGGAATCTAAGACGTTAAATTACAGATATTAGATTGTGTTGTGTATTCACCACACACCTTCTGTGTTCTGTGTTTCTCCCATGTCCCCCGGTGGACCCACATTGAGGGATTTTTCCACTGCAAGTTGCCTCACATGGGAATATGTCCTTTGTAGCGCATAGCCTTCATACAGCACACACTCCTGCAGGAGGGTAAGGCGATCGCAGGCTCCTCCACCCCTCAGGTGCAACACTGAGATGACAAACAAGAGGTTCTACATGGTCTGGCAGTAGGGGGAGGTGTTAGAAACACAGAACCACACATTTTTTGTTGCTGGTTGAAAGCAATATCAAGAATAAAATTGTTTTTCTTTGAATCAATTGCGTTCCAAGTTCATTGTTTGATTTCTCAAAGTAAACAATACAGTCTGCCCTTCAGGGACACCGCTCTCCTATAGTCATGGGGTCAAGTTCACTACCAAGGCAACAATAAGATACAAAAAACACTCCTAAAGGTGCCGCACGGTGGCTGAGTGGTTAGCACATTGGCCACACAGTCAGGAGATCTGGAAGACCTGGGTTCAAATCTCCGTTGGGCATCTCTGTGTGGAGTTTGCATGTTCTCCCCGTGCGTGTGTGGGTTTTCTCCGGGTACTCCGGTTTTCTCCCACATTCCAAAAACATGCATGTTAGGTTAATTGGTGACTCTAAATTGTCCATCGGTATGAATGTGAGTGTGAATGGTTGTTTGTCTATATGTGCCCTGCGATTGACTGGCGACCAGTCCAGGGTGTACCCCGCCTCTCGCCCAAAGTCTGCTGGGATAGGCTCCAGCATCCCCGTGACCCTAATGAGGATAAGCGGCATAGAAAATGGATGGATGGATGGACCCCTAAAGGTGTTCTTGCACTTTGATTGACTGGGAGATTGAGCAGCCCAGGGTGCAGTCCGCCTTCTGCCTAAAGCAGGAGTAGGAAACCTGCAGCCCTGGAGCTGCATGTGGCTCTTCAGTCTCCTTGCTGTGACTCCTTTAGGTCATGAAAACATTAAAAAAGGATTTTCTTGGACTTAGAAGTGAAACTTTAACACAAAATTTAAAAAAGGGTTTAGAATTAGACAATTATAAATAAGCGCCACATCTACGTCTACTGTGAGGCACTTGCCTTTACCTGCAGGCGGCTTCTTGAGTGTGCAATTCCCACAGTAAGCTAACTATGAATACAAACAAAATAGCAAAATATTTCATCAATATCAGTCACAAATGAGAGCCTACAGTCCTGTGTGATGAGTAAAGTCATATCTTACTGCCCTGACAGATCAGCATCGAGCATCAAAAACACAAGACCACAAGTAAACAGAAGAGAACAGAAAAAAAGCTGTTTACTATGTTTTTAAAAAATGTATTATAATAAAGTGGGCTATGTTTTATTTTATGTTATGGTTTATGTTTTATTTTAATTTTACACAAATTAATACGGGTTGTTGTAATCTGTTAATAGGTAAAAAATTAAAAGGAATAAAGTCTGTGATACATTTGCAGCTCCAGACTATTTTTCTTTAGTATAAGAGTTGAAAAAATGACCCCTGGCCCAAAGACAGGTGAGACGAACAAATGGGTATACAGTCATCCCTCGCTACATTGCAGTTTTAACATCGCTCCCTCACTCTGTTGGGTTTTACAAAAATCAAGAAATCAGCACTGTTTTGTGGCTGAATACAGTGCTGCATATTTGGGCAAATTGTACACATTCTTGGCTTACGTGAACCATTTTCAAGTGTAAAAATGGCTAAATAAAGTAAAATGCATAATATGGCATACATGATATGTTTGTCATGACAAATTGGCAAATCCAGTGACAGCTTTTAGTAAGTGCATGCATAATGATACACCACTGAGAGATTTGGTATTTATTCTGTCATACAAACATTACAAGCATTAATGGTGCGTCACAGCAGGATGCAATAAACACTGACAATATTTGCTGAGGACCCGTGGCTATGAGGTCAAATTAGTACCGGTCCAGGAAATACATGACTGTGAGAGGTCACACAAAGCCGTCTGTCCTAGGCAAAGCATCAATTATTCAGCTGCTGCTCAATGTGGGACAAGAGGGGTCGGCGGGGACGCTGCAGACTTGCCCCTAAAGCTGATGGCGGACATGTCAATCAGTATGATTATCATTGCAAACATGAATCCACGGATGATTGATGATTCATGCTGATGAGAGATGCAGAGCATGGATTAGCCTGGACGGTGACACATACTACATACTACAGGTCCTCCATCCACAGTGCAGAACCCTGTGTTGCTGTTGCCACGACAACAATCTAAGGTCAAGAAGGTCAGTATGGAGTGTGATGTTGGATTCTTTTGAAGATTGCGTTTCCCTTCTGGAAGTGAAATGGTATGGCATAATACTCTATTTTGAAATGATACAAATATAAGAATTGGCTAAAATTCTTATGTGAGCTACGGAGTTTAAAGCTTGTGCCATAGAGTTTTTTTTTAGATAATTTTAGTCTTTTTTTCATGCATTTTAATGGTTTGACTTCAGACAATACAGTAAGTAAAATATTTATTATGCCCTCAAGGCAATCCTTGTGTGATTAAACTTGCTTGCTAAAGTGGTAATTTTCTCATTGTAGAGTACGTCACAAACATGCATTCCTAATGACAGCCGTTTCATTATTATCAGTACAATGTATTATCAGTACATTATTATCAGTACATTATTATCAGTACAATTATCAGTGACAATGTTTTTACCATTACCAACTTGCAAAGCTATGGAACAGAATTGTATCAGTTTGAATGGATTTGGATAAATTCATCGGCAATTTTCGGAAATTGAAAGATGGGGTGATCCGGATCACAGTTTGGATCCAGGAATTTTGTGAGATGGGACCATTATTGGCATCCGGGCATATGACTCCACAAACTAAAAAAGCACTCGACGAGTGCAGACCTCCGGCAAGCACCATAGTTCCCCTCAAATTGTGATTCACACCATAAATATTAGTCCTACATTTATTTGATGTAAATATTTAGAATTCTTGACCATGAAAACATACCATTAGCAACTCGATTCATAATATCAATCTTAGTTGAGTAGCTTTTCTGGATCTAGCACCACAGCTTTTGTAGATACAACAATCAATCAGTCTTGGTTATATAATGTGTAATGTGTTTGATGAGTGTGTGTAGTTTCATTTGTTCTCTTCCTATGATGAAAATTGCACAGGTCCCCTATGTTTTCCACATCCTGGATCATAGTATCCGGAATTATTATTTTATCTGAAACAGTTTTTTAACATTTGAAGAAACTGTTGGAAACATGTCCTGTATTTTTTTCCCAAGGGCTCTGACCAGTTTTTGTGGAGTCATACGCAAAAATGGTTTTCGCATGCTACTCCGGTTTCCTCCCACATTCCAAAAACATGCATGTTAGGTTAATTGGTGACTCTAAATTGCCTATTAGAATGTGAATGTGAGTGTGAATGGTTGTATGTCTGCCCTGCGATTGACTGGCGACCAATCCAGGGTGTTACCCGCCTCCTGCCCAAAGTCAGCTGGGATAGGCTCCAGCATACGCGCGACCCTAATGAGGACAAGCGGTATAGAAAATGGATGGATGGATGGATATGCAGAAATGCCAAAAATCTACAGCTCTAAAAAGCCTAATCTCGCTATCTTAAAGAATCATTAAAAGAGTCACGAATCACCCCCAAATTTTAAATCAGTTGTTCCATATACTATTTCTGACAATTCCTGAAAATTTCATCCAAATCCATTAAGAACGTTTCAAGTTATTTTGAGCACAATGACGGATAAAAACATAACCTCTGCGCTGTGCTTGGTGGAGATAAAAATGGTCACGCACTTGGGAAAAAAATACAGGTTTCCAACAAGCTCTACAAATGATCAAAGACTGATCCAGATAATGAAATAATTCCGGATACTATGATCTAGAATATGAAAAAATAGAGGAACTTTCCTCATAGGAATTTCATGTGAGTAAATAATTTCACAGCATCAATATTGAAAAAAAATATTGTGAAAAATATTTCCCTTACATGACATTGTACTAATGCATTCAAATATTATCTTATTATTATGTATGAAAACCAAATAAGACAGTATAGTGTCTTCTACTCTCACTTCCACTTTCCCCGGCTCAGCTGCTGGGAGACGTACTGACAAAAACACACACCCCTCTCCAGGTGACCCACACGGGAGTCGGGCTGAGGGAAGGGGAAGTGTCTTTTAGCGAGGCAGCAGGTGTAACCCGACGAGAACATGAGCAGAGCTCTTTTGAACATCTCGTCTGGGCTGACCAGCTCCTCAAATGTCTCCTGAAACCCGCCCTTGCATCCATCCAGAGAAACGTAGACCAGATATATAGTGGAATTGGAGCAACAGCCCATCAGGACTTTCTCCTCGTGGAGGATGACGTTGGCCCGCCCAGCAGCTTTTTGCAACTCCCTCAATACGTGCTTCTCATCGTCATTCTTCCAGAATGAAAGGTGAACAATCAGCCCAATTGGAACAAAGAAGAAACATGTGAAGATTACTGCCCACTCTCCAGTGGGGTCAGTGTAAACACCAGGGGTGTAGCTTGTTACCATAAAAGTCACATAGATAAACATCGCCAATACTAACATAACCATGATCACACCACTAATGTATAACAAAAGCCGGATCCAGAGGGGGCGCAGCCAAACTTCAAGATCAGACACACTATTGATGATGCAGATGGCCTTTCTATACTTGTCCTGGTCCTCAATGATCAGGCGCAGTTGGTCGGGCACGTCCATGTCGCTAAACGTACCTGATTCCCACTTGTAAAGACGTTCCACATTAACAGCAGTTAACGGCTGCAGGGCCTTGCCGTTGTAGATGGACGGATGCTGGTAGGGAACCATCGTGGAGCCTTGGAGTTGCCGGTTGGGGGTGAAGAGCACCTTCAGCAGCTTTGTCATAAACTCGGGGTTGCTAACCTCCAGGTAGGTGAGGTGGCACAGGTGGAGCGGGACGCTCACTTCCGGCTCCAGAAGCACGGGGACGATGGGCTTCCTTTCCAGGCAGTCTCTGAAGAGAGACATGTTGGCCTCCAGGAGACACCAGCGGCTCCGCACAAACTCAGAGCTAAGCACCAGCAGGACCTTCTGGCTGCCTTGGATGCACTCGGACATGTTCTCCAACACGGTGCGACCCGGTGTGAAGTCGCGCTCATGGTAACAGACGCGCAGGCCACGGATCTCCAGGTGCTTTATGAGGGCATGTGTCCACTGGTAGTCTGTACTGCTGTAGCTGATGAAGACGTGGAACATTTCACCTTCCCTCAGAGTGGGAGGAGCGTCAGTGGACGACATCGAGGACTGAATCTCATCCATCACTTGGAGGAGAGACTAAGGAGATGTTGAACTTTTAATCTTTGGCAAACATTCAACAATTATAGTTCTTCTTATTATAAAATACCTCCAACAATCATGACTACACAACACTGGAACATCTCATCTCCAATTATGGGATGTTTGTCTGCACACCAACATTGTTTTTTACAATCTTTATAGGAAGTGTTAACATTTGCAAATGCCACATTGAAAGTGTAGTATTGAAGGTCACCTGTTATAGTATTTGTAGCTTTTATAAATAGGTGTCAGGGATCCCACTATAGTGTATGGGTGTGTATGTTGTCCAGAATGTAGCCATGGCACTGGTATGTGAACTAATGGGAACATGCTGTTTTGTGTGTCTGTAGCTGGTCTCCCACAAAGTATGTTTTTGAGTAGTGCAGTTTTGTACTTTATCCACTTTTCATATATGCACTGTAACTGTCCACTTTGCAATAGATGGCATACATCACATACAACAACATAACATTCAGGAGTGGGACGGGAGGACGTTGAAGACGAAGTTGAAGACTGACAGCTTGCTGGTGCATGCTCATGCCTGCTTTAATGCTTTTATGATTATTTGATTGTACAAAGGGACATAACACCACCCCCCGCCCCCCGTACTTGCTATGAATGAAAAATTAACCCAAATATCGTAGCACAGTGTACATTCCTACCTGTTTATCTCAATGTGTGGAGCTGCTGGAAGTGAAAGTAAACACAGGAAGCAGAAAGTTGCTACTTCTATGCTTTTTTTATTTAAAGAAACAGTACTTCTCTTTGAGACAATCCTTCATATCATTTTGTATTGTTACTTTGGCCTTGCAGTCAAAGCTCACATTTGTAGATGATCCTTGTCGTAGTTGGTATTTCATGTCGATTTTTCCACGCTGTGTTTTTTTCAGCTGGTATACATGCTGTGTGTTTGTCACTGATATGAAATTTTTTTTTTAATGTAGGTTTGCGCTCTCCGAGTGCTTTTCTAACAATCTTCATGAATTGAATTCTGCTTTGTCTGCTGCCCTCTGCTGTTTTGTTTCTGCTCTGCAGAGCAATCTGCTCTCCAGCTCTCAGAACCAGCACAACTGCTGTATTCATGTCAGCCATTCGGTGTCATTTTGTTTGTTTTTTACACCATCTTGCCTTCGTCACATGATGCGTCTGTTTTATACAATGTCCTCAGCAGTGGACAACATTATGTATAATTTTTTTGTATTGTGATGAGTGGAATTTTGTTTATAAAACAATTATTTAAAATGTGAAACAATTTCTAGCTCTACTTTTGTGTGTTTTTATATTTCCGTATATTCAATTTTTATGATACGCTTTTTCTGGCATATTATGACTGATACTGCAGCAGGTCAAGAAACAGTTTTTCTTCTCCCTTCGCATGTATTTTGGCATCTTGATGCAAACGTTGCATCGACCTGCTTCATACTTTATATGATGAAGTAACAAGAGGAAGCCCCCATGTCCATTACAAAAGACATTGGAAACATGTTAGTATCTTTAAGGTTACTGAATTTTCCCCAAACCACCTCAAACTATCAGTTAACACGCAAATTCCACCTTTAAAAATCCTGTATGTGTTTGATAAACATACTCCTTGAGTGTCCATAAAACATGCAGGTCAGAATGGCAGGCATTTTTGAAAGACCCATCTTCTATTTGATAGGCCAAGCCCAGGATGTTTCCGCTGCACAACTGCTTTTAATTCTAGTAGAGGGTTTTGCATTCTAAAAGAGGCTGTGAAACATTTGTCCTTTACATATGACACACTGCTGGGTCTCAGGAGGATATATACTGCAAACACCGTATAAGGAAGCATCTCGATTTCCAAGTGATTACCTTGTCTCAGCTCCCGTACGCTGGCACAAACATATAGTAGTATACTGTAGCTATTGCATACGAGAGGTGGCTCACTAGAAGGTCATGTCACCTGGGTTGGCTTCATAACACACTGTGATACGCAGCGTCCTCCGAGGCGGGAGAAGTCCATTAACAGGATCAATACAGTAAGCCTCAACTCTTTACGTGTCTCTTTTCTTTATTCAAACAATGACTTGACTCACACATGAAAGTCTTAGATGGCGTAAAATATAAGTGCCGTTTATTAAATTTAACACTTTTTGTTAGGCAGATGAAGTCATTAAATGATTTAAAATATCACATTGGAACGGCCACACAGACCCTGTTTTAATAGTCATTTTACGGTAATGGTTTTATTAGGAGCTATAAAGCTGGTACCTCAGAGAAAACAAAGCAATGAAATAAAAATTTATTGATTTTTACACACAGCCAAGGAGCTATTGTTGCCTGTAAAAAATAAAAAAGAGCTGCTCCTGTACTCCATCTTACCAGAAATAACTCTCTCTGAACGTCTTGAGTGCTTTTTCGTTCCAATTGTTCTAGGCAGTGGTATAACTTTCTGGCCATGGTATAAATTGTACAAATGATTTATTATAAATTGTCACAGTTAAAATGAAAAATGACATGTTTATATAAGCTGCACGGTGGCTGAGTGGGTAGCATGTTGGCGTGGGTTTCCTCCCGCATTCCAAAAACATGTATGTTGCGTTAATTGGCGACTCTGATTGTCCATAAGTATGAACGTGAGTGTGAATGTTGGTTTGTCTATATGTGCCCTGTGATTGACTGGCATCCAGGGTGTACCCCGCCTCCCGCTCAAAGTCAGCTGGGATAGGCTCCAGCATACCCAGGAACTTAATGAGGATAAGCGGTATAGAAAATGGATGGATGTTTATATAGCAGATCAAAACATCAGCAGTACAACTTGGGCAACACCAGCAATGCCCGTGGGGTGTCCAAACTATTACTCTCAAGGGACACATACTGAAAAGTGAAACACATTGCCGTATTAATATTTTGATTGCTTGGCGATCAGTCCATGTCGTCCGAAGTCAGCTGGGATATGCTCAAGCATATTGTTGTTAGAATATGCCTTTTTTTCCTCATTCATTCTTTCATTTTCTATACCGCTTATCCTCATTAGGGTCACGGGGATGCTGGAGCCTATCCCAGCTGACTTTGGGCGAGAGGCGGGGTACACCCTGGATGCCAGTCAATCGCAGGGCACATATAGACAAACAACCATTCACACTCACATTCATACCAATGGACAATTTAGAGTCGCCAATTAACCTAACATGCATGTTTTTGGAATGTGGGAGGCTTTTTCCTCATAAGATTTTCACTTTATTCTATTAAAATTGTTTTTTTTGCTGTGTTTTGAATTTTTCATCTTTTTGTTAATTTTCTTTTTATAACTATGGCTTTAGGCCGCACGGTGGCTGAGTGGTTAGCACATTGGCCACACAGTCAGGAGATCTGGAAGACCTGGGTTCAAATCTCCGTTGGGCATCTCTGTGTGGAGTTTGCATGTTCTCCCCGTGCGTGTGTGGGTTTTCTCCGGGTACTCCGGTTTCCTCCCACATTCCAAAAACATGCATGTTAGGTAAATTGGTGATTCTAAAATTGTCCATCGGTATGAATGTGAGTGTGAATGTTTGTTTGTCTATATGTGCCCTGCGATTGACTGGCGACCAGTCCAGGGTGTACCCCGCCTCTCGCCCAAAGTCTGCTGGGATAGGCTCCAGCATCCCCGTGACCCTAATGAGGATAAGCGATTCATTCAGAAAATGAATGAATGAATGAATGAACTATGACTTTATTCTCATAACATTTTGACTTTTTTCTTGTAACATAACCTTTTCCACAACCTAATTTTCCACAAAATAAAAAAAAACTTTATTCATTGTTTGGTTTGTTTCTCATAACATAATGACTTCTAAAAATAAAAATTTGTCTTTAATATTTTAACATTATGCTACTAAAATGAGTTTTTCTTGATAATATACATCTTTTTCTTGTTATATTACACCTTTTATTATTTTAATATTTTTACACTATTCTTGTAAAATTACTGTAGATTTTTTACATTTTTAGGTGTTTTTTCTTTTCTGGTTAAATAATATTTTTAGTATGTCAATAAAAACATGGGCCTCAAGTGGCTGGCGGCCCTCACTTTGGACAATCCTGCTGTAACCTTTGAAACTGAAACATGGAAAATTAAAAAAAACTTGTTTGCAAAGATATCCGGCGTAAAATCTATGCCAATACTATTTTTCTGCTTAACTTGCTATGGCTGAAAGTCTTCTTCTTCTTTTCCTTTCGGCTTATCCTGTTAGGGGTCGCCACAGCGAATCAATTGCCTCCATCTAACTGTCTTCTGTATCCTCTTTTCTCGCGCCAACTACCTACATGTCCTCTTTCACTACATCCATAAACCTCCTCTTTGGTCTTCCTCTAGGCCTCCTGCCTGGCAATTCAAAAATCAGCATCCTTCTACCAATTATTTTCACTATCTCTCCTCTGGACATGTCCGAACCATCTCGGTCTGGCCTCTCTGACTTTATCTCCAAAACCTCTTACATGTGCTGTCCCTCTGATGTGCTCATTCCTGATCCTGTCCATCCTGGTCACACCCAAAGAGAACCTCAGCATCTTCATCTCTGCTACCTCCAGCTCTGCCTCCTCTTTTCCTTAGCGGCACTGTCTCTAAACCAAACAACATCGCTGGTCTCACCACAGTTTTGTACACCTTTCCTTTCATTTTAGCTGAAACTGTTCTATCACACATCACACCTGACACTTTTCTCCACCCAATCCAGCCTGCCTGCACACACTTTTTCACCTCTTTTCCACACTCTCCATTGCTCTGGACTGGTGACCCTAAGTACCTAAAATCCTCCACTTTCTTTATCTCTTCTCCCTGTAACCTCACTCTTCCACTTGGGTTCCTCTCATTTACACACATGTACTCCGTCTTGCTGCGGCTAACCTTCATTCCTCTCCTTTCCAGTGCAAACATCCACCCCTCAAGCTTCTCCTCCACCTCTTCCCTGCTCTCACTACATAACACAATGTCATCTGCAAACATCATAGTTCATGGAGATTCCTGTCTAACCTCGTCCGTCAGCCTGTCCATCACCATAGCAAACAAGAAGGGGCTCAGAGCTGATCCTTGATGTAGTCCTACCTTCACTCTGAAATCCTCTGTCACACCTGCAGCACACCTCACTACTGTCTTACAGTCCTCGTACATGTCCTGCACCGCTCTAACATACTTCTCTGTCACTCCAGACTTCCTCATACAATACCACAGTTCCTCTCTGGGCACCCTGTCATAAGCTTTCTCCAGATCTACAAAAACACAATGCAGCTCCCTCTGACCTTCCCTGTACTTCTCAATCAACATCCTCAAAGCAAATACTGCATCTGTTGTACTCTTTTTTGGCATAAAACCGTACTGCTGCTCACAAATGCTCACGTTTGCCCTTAGTCTAGCTTCAACTACTCTTTCCCATAACTTCATTGTATGGCTCATCAGCTTTATTCCTCTGTAGTTGCCACAACTCTGCACATCTCCCTTGTTCTTAAAAATGGGCACCAGCACACTTCTCCTCCATTCCTCAGGCATCTTCTCATTATCTAAGATCTTGTTAAACAACCCGGTCAGGAACTCTATTGCCACCTCTCCTAGACACTTCCATACCTCCACAGGTATATCATCAGGACCGAGTGCCTTTCCATTCTTCATCCTCTTCAATGCCCTCCTCACTTCTTCCTTACTAATCTTTGCTACTTCCTGGTCCACAACAGTCACCTCTTCTACTCTTTGTTCTCTCTCATTTTCCTCATTCATCAACTCTTCAAAGTACTCTTTCCATCTTCCCATGACACTACTGGCACCTGTCAATACCCTTCCATCCTTATCCTTCATCACCCTAACCTGCTGCACGTCCTTCCCATCTCTGTCCCTCTGCCTTGCCAACCTGTATAGATCTTTCTCTCCCTCCTTGCTGTCCAGCCTAGCATACAAGTCATCATAAGCCCCTTGTTTGGCCTTTGCCACCTTTACTTTCACCTTACGCTGCATCTCTCTGTACTCCTGTCTACTTTCTTCAATCCTCTCAGTGTCCCACTTCTTCTTAGCTAACCTCTTACTCTGTATACACTCCTGCACCTCCTCATTCCACCACCAAGTCTCCTTATCTACTTTCCTTCCAGATGACACACCAAGTACTGTTCTACCTGTCTCCCTGATCACAGTAGCTGTAGTTGTCCAGTCATCTGGAAGGACTTCCTGGGCACCCATAGCCTTTTTCAACTCCTTCCTAAATGTCACGCAACACTCCTCTTTTTTCAGCTTGCACCATTTTGTCCTCTGTTCTGCCTTTACCCTCTTCAACCTTCTCACCACTAGAGTCAATCTACACAACACCATCCTATGCTGTCTGGCTACACTCTCACCTACCACTGCTTTGCAGTCACTGAGCTCCTTCAGGTTACGCCTTCTACACAAGATGTAGTCTACCTGTGTGCTCCTACCTCCACTCTTGTAGGTCACCCTATGTTCCTGTCTCTTCTGGAAGAAAGTATTCACTACAGCCATTTCCATCCTTTTTGCGAAGTCGACCACCATCTGTCCTTCGGCGTTCCTCTCCTGGATACCAAACTTGCTCATCACCTCCTCATCATCTCTGGTTCCTGCACCAACATGTCCATTAAAGTCCGCACCAATGACAACTCTCTCACTTCTGGGGATGTTCTGCATCACTTCATCCAGGTCTGACCGGAATTTCTCTTTCTCCTCCATCTCACATCCTACCTGTGGAGCATACCCACTAACGACATTGAACATCACACCTTCAATTTCTAGCTTTAGGCTCATCACTCTATCTGACACTCTTTTTACCTCCAGGACGTTGCTAGCAAACTCCTCCTTCAAAATTACCACTACACCATTTCTCTTCCTATCTATACCATGATAGAACAGCTTGAACCCTCCTCCTAAGCTTCTAGCCTTGCTACCGTTCCACCTGGTCTCCTGGACACACAATATGTCTACCTTCCTTCTCTGCATCATGTCAACTAATTCTCTACCTTTTCCTGTCATAGTTCCAACATTCAAAGTGCCAATTCTTAGTTCTTGACTCTTAGCATTCCTCTTCTCTCTCATTCCTCTTCTCTCTCCTCCTACGGACACACCTTCCTCCTCTCATATGCTATGGCTGAAAGTCAATATCAAAATTCTGGTGGGAAGACCACAATGTCCTTTAGTCCCATAACTTTCTTCTATTTCCTTATTTCAAATGCAAAGGTTGACAGATACGCAGACCATTTACACCCACACTCAGTGAAAATGTTACAGAAGAGCTTCCAGGAATGTTCATTCATCATTCATCATCATTTGTGAGGTCAAAGGTCACTGATGTTGCCTAAAAATCAGCTCTAGTTCCTTCCAAATTTGTTATAATGGGGTTGCTGTCATGGCCCTCAAATTCTTCCACATCAAACTCATCTGACCCGTACGATAATGGACCGTGCTTTGTGCACAGAAAATTACCACTGTCAAACTTTGCCCAAATGCACAAAAGCACAAAATTGTTCAAATGATTGGTAGAGACTTCTCCTGGGACTCTTATCATTTTTTGGCAAGACACACCAAAGTAGCGCTGTGCGGAATGTGACTTAATGGCATAAATTTAGTTTATGAACACAGATGGTTCCAGCAGATGTCTAAAAGCAAAAATCCTGTCTAGGAAACGCCAACATGACGCTGCTTGATCATTATGCAAATGAGAACTAGATGCAGGCAGTTGACCTTCAGCCTCTGTGTGTGTGTATGTGTGTGTCTAGGAAAATATGCATGATTTACTGTACACTGTCTCTGCCTGTCTGCGAAACAACAACTACCTGTGACTTCTTAGTGGAAGACAAAAAATCCTGGTCATAATTGCAATGCACCTCACCTTTCTTTTGTAATGCACATGATCACGCCTCAGGCACACGTCTTGTAGAAGCAGGAGGGTAAAGGTAGCAGAACAGGACAGGACAAAACAGGAGGCTAGCGTAGCAGGGAGTCTCACTGCGTGGGAGAGAAAAAAAGGTGAAGGCGTTTTGAGTTGAGTCTGAAACAAGTCACATAAAACAATGTAATTAACGGGAGCATAGCAATAGGTTTTGTAATGAGATGTGCGCTGTAGCTATGTGCTCAGAGCCTGAGACACGTAAACCGAGGTGGTGAATCCAGGAGAGGCAGGTTATGTGCAGCAGTAGCCAGCTGACTGTGCACTCACAGCTCAATATGTCCTTTCTCTTTTATGTCTGCAAATACATCGGCAGGTCATGGGTATAACGCCGACGAATCGCTAGCGTGGTAAAGTTCAGCTCCATAGCTACAGCGGTAGTCCTCCCTCACCGTGCCCTGACTGCTCTCTCATGGTGCGGTGAGCTCGCACGAGAAGTGCCGTCCTAACCGCTGGATGTTTTTAAAGGGACCCTCAATAAATTACTATTTTGGTGAAGAAAAATGCAAATACCAAAAAAATCTCCCGTACCCACGAGGTCAGGAAAAGTCTTTAAATTTTTCTCTAGTTGTTTTGAGAAAATAAGGTTTGGAAAGTCTCCATATTTGGGCTGTACATGAGATCATTCACAGTTAGAAAATATATGAAATAATTGTTGTAAATATCAGCGCCTCTATTCTCCTAATTAAAAAAATAAACAGGAAATTATTCAGAAAGTAAAAGAATGTCTCTCTTTGCAAAGGCAGTCAAGAACAGGATCAAAATATTAGTTTTTGATGACAATTCCGTGAAGAAATAACCGGTATTGTATTAGTTTTGTTTGCTACACTGATATGCAGATATATGAACTCTGATTGGCTTTTTTATCTTAAAGTTGGCTACATTTTTTAAAATTGGTTGCATTGTGGAGGGGTTTAGCAGCTTTCAGATCACAATTGCACGGCAATACTCTGTCACAGGTAGGGGTGGAGTTGTATACCTAACTAAAACAGCTAAATAATTTAAAAACATCAGCTGCACGGTGGTTGAGTGGTTAGTATGTTGGCCACACAGTCAGGAGATCTGGAAGACCAGCGTATGAATCTCCGCTTGGCATATCTGTATGGAGTTTGTTCTCTCCGTGCGTGCATGGATTTCCCCCCACATTCCAAAAACATACATGTTAGGTTAATTGGTGACTCTAAATTGTCAGTCGGTATAAATTTGGGTGTGTGTGTGAATGGTTGTTTGTCTGCCCTGCAGCCTGACAACCAGTTCAGGGCGTACCTCTCCTCTCACCAAAAGTCAGCTGGGATAGGCTCCAGCAGACACCACAACTCTAATGAGGATAAACGGTATAGAAAATGGATGGATGGATGGAAGTTAAAAACATTCTGCTGTGGTTTTTATAATCATAATTTAAAAATAAAAAATGTATGAATAATTGTTGCGCTCGGTGCTCTTTTTTTCTGTCTTCAGGCAAAAAAATGTGCATGTCTGATGGTACATCCCACAGCCAAACCAGTACACAATAAAATTTCACAATAAAATTGCAGCTCCGTATTGAATGTAATACAGAATGTATTACAGGCCCCTCGGGCCACATTAGGCTCACCCAGCGTCTTAATCTGTTTCCAGATTTCCTCTTTTAAACCCTTAATATCAAAACTGTAGCTGGCAACATGACTTGCAGTGCTATTGTGGCATGCTTGACTGGCCAAAGCAGTCATGCAATCTGTAGCTTGTACAAAAAAGCAATCCAATCCAAACAACACAACACGTCAACACACGATGCACAAAGAAACCTACCTACTGCACTATGTGGGGATACAAACATTTATCTACCTGCAATACCCATGCCAAAAATGCCACAAGGCATGCTGGGTAGCTTGTGGTATTCTTTCTCCAAACATTTTGCTGCGTCTGTGGGATTTTTGCTGACAAGGTCGTCCGAGAAGCAAACAAGGAGGAGTTAACATACTCTTGATATCCAATGTTTAATTGTTCATGGTCCATATTGTTGTTGCAGCAGGACTCCCCTGCATGACTTGCGGCCGTTTGGAAATAACAGCTTTAACAGTGTTATGTTTAGCGCTTAGTTGTTATCAAGTAGGTGATTTATGTAATGCATTATCTTTGTTTCTTTGCATCGTGAGCAAGTAAGTCATTCTATTTGATTCCTAAATAAAGAAAGCCAATTTTGTTAACCCAGTATGGCGGGCGAGTGAAGTCTTTGCCCGCCCCTGATCTAATATGATGACGCTGTTGTCCAGAATGGCAGATAAACAAGTGCACACGGAGGCCAAATGTCACATCCCAGTCTAGTACTGCCGCCTACTGGCCAGGTCTTGACTCTTGCTGTCCAAGTGAGCTGCAGAATCCTCCGATGCTGTGACATCTCTGCCTAGTAGGCTGGTGGTGGCTCAACTCACTTTCACAACATTGCGTCCTGCAGAGCTGGAGCAGCCATCGGGTGGTCTCGTCACTCCTACTGGAAGCCTGCGTGAGGACCCCCCCCCCCAAAAAAAAGCTCCCTCGCCAGGTCTCCCAGAATCCGCGTTTTGCATCGCTCCTCAATTTGCATCCCTCCCTCACACTCCTTTGCCGTGCCAGCCACTCCAAGAAGTGGGCGCAACCACCACGGCTCTTCGTCTCCAAACCAAAACGCTTTTTAAGGACCGAAGAAAGGAAAACATCCAAAATGTTGCCCCAGCTGCAGGAGTGGATGATTTGAGTGTCGTCTTTATTTCTCAGACATACACGCGTGTTTTGGGGGAAAACAACAAAGGGCTGTCTGCACATTGCGCTGTACCTTCCCCCAATTTCTTGTTTTGCCTCCATTTGTTCATTTAAGACGACGTTTTCACGCCGGGCGAGGAGCTCCGCGTTTAGTGCGCCTCGGTTTTGCTGAAAGACGCATCTGGAGATGTCGGAAGTGCTGCCTTTCAACGAAGAGAAAATGAGTCATTATGGAAATGAGGGCGACGAGGGACACCTCTCCTTCACTTGTCGCCTCCAAGACACCAACAACTTCTTCAACGGCTCACAGAACAAACGTCCGCCCAAGCTGGGACAAATAGGCCGCAGCAAACGGGGTACATTTTGATGCTGTAGCTTTTGCATTGTATTATGTCGACTGCGCCACTGTAGCCTGTGGTGAAAACCTCTGTTTGCGTGTGTGACACCCCGTTTTCCTGTCTGATCAATGCATTTGGGGCTTTTTAACCTCGTTTTGGCAATGCCATATAAGTCGCATGCGCAATGCGTGTCGTTAAACGCACCCTGATTGCCTTTTAAATGACTGATGCTCATCCTGGGTGAATGCCTCTCATGCATTCCTGATGGTGACTCCCTATATGTGTGGTGCCATGCACATTTGCTGTAGCGCGCAAACACAACATTGACAGACAGACATGCACATGCACACGCATGCAGTCCCATGGTGTGTTATTTTGTGTGTATTCATGCCTGGCTGCGGTGCTTCGTGAATGCATGTGCATTACATGTTTTGCATGTTCTCCTACCTAATGCATGCACATTGATTGATTGATTGGTTGGTGAATTCCTTCACCCATCTCATTTTCAGAAGTTCCCCCGTGATAATGGGCTTGAGCTTTAATTTGTCAGTCGGGCAAGTCCTCCTCATTAACCCTCTCCTCCTGTCACCCACAGTTGTGATCGAGGATGAGAACGGCGATGACAATGCACTGAAAAATGGAACAGAGAAGACCCAGGCGGACGCTTAGAAAGGCCCCCCTCCCTTGAAAGACACTCTTGAGATTTTCTTAAATGGCGATATTTACCTGTTTTAATCCAAAGACGTTGTATATAAGCACTTTGTTTCATGTGGCAGCAAGCAGCAGTTCCACACACCCTTCTCTCCAAGGCAGTCTTGGCCATCTGGGTGACACACACACACACAAACAAGCAGCAAAGGAGACCCCAAGGTGGACCCCCCCACCACCAGCACTCACCCTAAATGAAGAGTTTTTGCCATAAATCAAATAGTGGGAGAACGATGGAGTGGTGGGGGTACAAATGGAGCAAGGCGACAAATCAGGGAGAGGATGCAGAAATGAATATAACAGACACAAAAGCACACATTTCTGCTATATCAGTCCAGTTTGTGATAACAGTCTATGATTTTGTACATAGGAAAAGGCTCTGTTATTTTCTTGCACATATTTGTTATCTATCCGTCTTTATTTTGGTGGGAAAATTTGTGTTTTGCAGTGAATTTTAGGCCTGTCGTTTTTCAATGTTGACAGGAATTTTTTCCAACCTAATTCTCGATGTTGCCTGTTTTTGTTCATTAATTTGCTTCTGACACCTTTATTTATTCCTATTATGGGGTACCTCCCACCTGTGTGTGTGTAGGCTTCCAGGTTTTCACCTGAGTTGGGTGATACTGGCTGTACACACCCTATTGACAAACTATTTATTGTGCATTATTGTGTGTGTGCCAAACCTCGTGAAGGATAAACCGTACTGCACCGGACAACTTGTTCATTTTTTTTTTTGGTGGTGCTTTTACTCCTAAAGGTGGTTTGTTGGTTTTTTTAGGGCTAACACTTAAAATAAACAACTCATGCATGGCAAATTAAAAATCATGCATGCCCAGCAGCAGAAGCTCTGAAACTTGTGTACTTTTGAAGCACCTTGTGAAACAGCTTTGAATGACAAACCTCAAGCAGCAGTCTTCATACTGTACTGTACCGTTCTCACGTATTTGTACAGTGGCCTGATATCTTGTACTAAAGGCTATATCAAAGTACTATTTACTGGTTACCGAATGATGATGTGGATTTTTGTTTTGTTTTTTTTAAATGTTTACAAGTGTAGCAAAAACACAAAAGTCTAGTTTTGTATGAGGAGGTTTAACACAATAAGAGTGTTGCTTGGCAGACGTTTCAAACGTGTTCTTTGTACAGTTGATAATCGATTGTCTACCTGGCTTCCAGGGCAGGTAAAGTCCACATTTTTCCACTGTGAGAAAGTACCATCCCACTCATCTGAAAGATTGGAAGGTGTCAGGAATGGGATAAAAATGAGCAAACAATAAAGGACATAAAAGAAAATCCTCTATCTTGTTTGTTTTTGCTTGCATCCTATTGGATTATGTTGCAAATATGATAATATGGTAAAGTGCAATAAAAAGTGCACTAGCATCTCCCAGTCTCAGCTTGGCTCTTCAATCAAGTGCTCCTTTAAGTTCATGGTCATGGAGATGCTAATGGTGCTGGCGCAGGGTGGGGGGCACTGAGGCATGAGCAACACTGATGAGACGTGACATTTCCAACTCTAAATGATTCATGTTGTGTGACGAGCCTGCGCCAGCGTGCAGCATCTTGAGCCGGGACCGCCGGGATGTTCGCTGGGAACACATACATGCAGGGAATGCAAACACACAGAAGCACGCACACGTTTCTTTCGGCTCCAACTACAGGCCAGACCAACATATTGCTTGTCTCTCCTCCCCCACCTCCTCCTCCTTCGCTGTCTTGACAAGGGGCTGCCTGCGCCGGGTACCATGGTAACAGATGCACCTTGCCTTCACTGGATGCTGTGGTGGGTTTGGTTGCGGAATAGTTTCCCCTCAGCTTCAGCTTGATACCATCGCTATCTGTAATGGAATGTTCCATTCTTTTATCTCTCAAAACATCCAAATCATTGTGTGGCGTGACCACATTATCCCGCCAAAGTGGTCCCTTCTTCCATGACAGCAGTCAACCATGACAATGCGTGGCAGCACCTACTGTAGCAACAGCCTGTGCCCTCATGCGGGATGAGAGGGAAAATGCTTTATTAGTTTCACTGAGGTCAATTCTCTCCACGGGAATGTTGCAGTAAAATGATGAGTCTTAACCCCGATGTAATAGCATCATGTGGCTGCCTGGACTTGAACCTCCACAAAATAAAACCACCTAGCATCCTATTTCCAATGTTGATCCGACGTAACCTGTTCGAGGTCAAGAGTGATCTGGAGCCTATCCCAGCTGGCACACTCACATTCACTACATGTTAGAGTATGAAAAGAACCTAACATGGATGTATTTGCGATGTGGGAGGAAATAGCATTACCTGGAGCAAACCCACAAACGCACAGGGGTTAACGTGCAAAGTCCACACAGAGAAGTTTGAGCTCAGAACCATCCCGCTGTTAGGCACTTTCCAAAAGTTCAGCACACCTTCTCATTCAGTAGCAAATATGTTTATAAATAAATAAATGTCGTACTCAACCTACAGTATAGTGCAGCTATACAATATGCAAAACATAAAAGATAAACAAAATCAGAAAATTCTGCTGCAGGAGTCCTAACTGGAACCAGAAGAAGAGATCATATCCCCCCGTGTTAGCCTCACTGCATTGGTTACCTGTACAGTTTCAAAATGAGTATAAGATTCTCCTTCTTACATATATAGTGCTACATGGTCAGGACCATTCATTCATTCATTATTTTTCTATACCGCTTATCATTATTAGGGTCGCGGGTGGTCAGGACCAGTAGATCTTGAAGAGCTCCTAGAACCCTATCAACCCAAAAGAGCACTGCATTCACAAAATTTACCCATGCTTGTCACCCCTAAAATGTGTAGAAGTAGAATGGGAGGTAGAGCCTTTAGTTAGCACCCTCTCTTTTTTTTAAAGTCAACTCAAAACCCACCTCCTTGGTAAGAATACGAGACTTCTGGCTTGATCTACCATGTGTCCCTCTATCCTTTCCATGTCTCAACCCAACCAGTCAAGACACGCGGCCGCCCCACAGACCCTGGGTTCTGTCATGTGTAAAGTGCCATGAGATGGCTGCTGTTGTGATTTGGCGCTATACAAATACATTTGATTTTTTTTTTACATTTAAATAAAAGTTACTGTGGTCATGACACCAAAACACAAGTTAGTCTTATTATTTCTGCCTTGAAAATGAGCACTGAAAAGCACATTATCTATGTTAGATGTGTGCATGAATGATAAAATATTTTATATATAAATAAACTCATGTAATTTCTTTGGGTCCCACAGAGAGTCCCACAGAACTTTTGCTCCACTACAACACACTGTGAATTTCACATTTTGTTTGTTATATATTTATTCAGATTATGCCTGCTCATTGTATTGAAGGCTTTTGCTGGAACCCTCAAGGAGGCGGATTAAGCTTGTTCACATTTCTAAAAGACACCATTCGCCTCGTGAGATGCGTCGGCAAACTTTGTGGGAAACATTTACTGCCTCGCAGATGGAAATGAAAGTCAAAAATTTTAATATTGGTGTAAAGTCTGTGGTTGGACCCCAACGCAGAGACAGCAAGAATGGTGATGACAGAAAGTTGAACAACACACTTCAATGGAGTGTAAAAAAACATACAAAAGAGAAAAACAAAGTACAACTAAAAGAGCTGAACAGAGCCACACAAAACTACAAACAAATGGAGTTGCTGAAAAAGCTAAGGACTAAGGAGAGTAAAAGTTCAGACAGCTAAAAACCCGCAAGGTATCACACCAGGAGATGCTTGAGCTTGAAGTGAGCATAGGCGACGCGACGATCTGGCAGCAGGTGAGTGTCCAACCATGGCTAAAGGAGGCCTGATTGGAATAGATCCCAGGTGTGCGCAGGTGGCTCCGCCCCAGCAGGACCAGCAGTGTCCTGCAAAAAAGAGCAGATAAGCAGGAGCAGAGCAGCACGACATGACAACGTGACAAAAAGCCTACAAGATGTTCGTCTGTAGAAAAGCATGTCGAGGCAGCAGTAAGTCAAGCTACATCTCCCCTGCTGAAATGCTGCGGCTAATGTTGTCTTTGGTCGTCTTTGATTGCAGCGTCACTCCGAATCCCGGAATAAAAAATAAATGTTTTCAGGCCAAATTGCTTGCTAAAAATATTGTTCGGCTCTGAGCGGTGTGCAAAGAGCAAGCTGATAGCTGTCAGTGGCTGTACCAGTAAAACATAATTCTCCTCACAACACGATATTAGTAAACGTTAATATCAGGGCTCTCAAACTCGTGCCGTGGAGGGCCGAGAGCCTGCAGGTTTTCTTTCCAGCCGGTCACTACAGCAGGTGATTTTAATGAGCAACACCTGCGGCAATTTGAGGGAAGGAGCTCATCGATGAATGCACCTGCTTTAGTGACCGGCTGGAAGGAACACCTGCAGTGTCTCGGCCCTCCTTGGCACGAGTTCGAGACCCCTGGTGAGTACTGACGTGAATATGGCACTTCCTTCGCGTGCATTCATGGCTGTGTTTGCAACTGGTTGCTGGTGTCGCTCGCGAGTGTTCTCGACATGAATTGCTAGTAAAACATGGCCTGCGGTCACTCGTCTTTCTAGCCCAGGAGTCTGCAACCTGCGGCGCCGGATGCGGCTCTATTATCCTTCTGCTGTGGCTCCAGCTGATTTATGTTTCTGAGTAGTCCCTACGCCGTCCCATCTGACACCATCATGAGTCTTTCAAAGCTCTGCATTGGGGTTAAGCGTGTGCCGTGCAATTCTCCACCAAAGCGCCAGGGGTAGTGTTTTCTGGTTTGTCAACTTGGTAAGAAACCATGACGCAACAATTTAGCCATTGTTCATTAGGTTACTTTGTCACTAATAAACAATGACGATACCAACAGCGGTACTAGAACTGGAGTTAATTGATGTGAAACAAAGTTTCAGAATGAGATTCATCGGCCAAACAAGAAATTTGACTCTAAAATCAATAGGGAAGGCTTAAAAACCGGAACAGGAAGAGAGAAAAGAAATGTGCAATTCTTTTTAAGGGCACTCTATAATAGGGTACCTTTGGTTTTCATTTGGTGGAAACTGGCCAAAATGGCTCTTTTGATGCTAAAGGTCAGTCTGTCAATTTCTGTAAGCAAATCTATATTTTTGACTATATCTATTTTAGGAATCGTAGAATAATAGTATGGGGGTTCATTCCAGGGCTATCGCTGCTCACTGGTCTTTTATTTTGCAGTATGCATAGAGCTGTTTATACTTACTGGCCACGTACTTGTGGCAATTTTCTTTACATGTCATATCGTAGTTATCGCCCCACAATACTGAATGTTGTTATTGTTGTTGTGAATAAGTCACTTTCTTGGCTTTGCTGTGAGTTTGCATCTGGTTTCTGGAATGTGTTCTGGCTGTGATGTCGGCAAACTCCCCACTTCATTTCACAGTTATTTATTTATCTATGACAGCAGTATGACAAAAATATTTTTTTAAGTGAGCATTTTGTTATTGTTTTTTAAATTGTTTTTGTTGCCGTGCGAACTTTAAGCTGAAATAAATGTTATGGAAGCTGAATAATAAGGTTTCCTTATGGAAATGGTTCATTCCACCTGGTAGGTACGGTAAAGGTTCCCAATTACCAAGCAACTTATCTGTACACAACGCTCTGAGCAAGGCAGCATCATGAACCCTCAAATTAAAAAATTAGGCTACCAGAAGAAAAATGAAAGACAGGAGAGGGAAAGAAAGCAGCCATATGCTTACTAAGATTATTTGTGTCATAATTATTTGTGTACAGTAGTAGTCAGATAGAGTAGTGGACTCGAGTCACGCGACTTGGAGTCGAGTCAAACTTGAGTCTCAATTTTGATGACTGGACTCAATAGCTTGACAATATCATCAAAGACTTGCAACTTGAATTGGACTTTACAGTAATGACTAAAGACGTGACTTGGACTTAAGTCTAATGACTTGAAAATATTTGAGCTTTCAATTGAGTGTGTTGAGTAAATATGTACCCATCCGAGGTATTCAACTATTGTGATCGTTATTATGTCATGTCAAGCAAGGCAACATATTTCATGCCTCATTGAATGCATCTATTAATTTCCAATCAGGCTTAAGAACAAACAACAAATGGACGGCTGGATGGATGGAAAATGGTTCCAAATGAATTTGTCATGCATTTGTCAAATTTAATACGTAGTGTTAAAATGACATTTTATTTGGTAAACACTAAACTGTGCTTTGTAAGAACTCCAAAATGTCAAGCTTATGACTTGACACTGGACTTGACCTGTCTTGTCTTGTGACTTGAGACTTGAAATGGACTTTGCACGTTTTTACTTGAGAATTGACTCGAGACTTGAAATTATAGATTCGAGTCTCACTTGAGACTTGCAAAACACCGACATTCCCCACCTCTGCCTGTTAGTGGAGTTGGATTCATTAGATTACAAGGCCCAGAATGCACTACAATAGCTAGTATCTTAACTCAATTTAGTAATAGTGACAAAAAACAAAACAAAAAAACCAATATTTACCACAACCTTTTTTGTGTAAACAGGGAATAAAAGTCAAACACTTTTGCAAGTAGAAGTTCACCGTTATTTTTCAAACCCAAGCATTGTTGTTGTTTTACTGGGCAACCATAAAGTCCCCATCCTAGACTGGATGAGGCAGATAACTCATCAGAGATCTAAATTTCTGCTCACCTAAAGAAGGCCACAGACTTGAAAGTAAAATTAGTCTCGGAGGCCATCTCGGCTGAAGCTGTCTCCCAATTACACTCCACACTGAATAGATTCTTAATTACTTCCACTGGAGTCATGTAGGTGAAGTTTGTATTAAATATACAGTAAGTCTGACACTCCTGTAGTGTATAAGAGTGTCTCTAAGAGTGTCATCCTAAATTTGGTGGGAGTCAGGATGTGGGTAAGAGGACAATAGGAAGATGCGATGGAAAAAACATATCATATCTTGGCCTACCTCTCACTCAGGAGCTATGACTGAGAATCCCACCGTGGCTTCTACCACACGGTTGAAACCGCAAGCTAACCTCCTCGCCACTTTATGTGACCTTTCATAAGCCGGAAGCCGGGGAAAACACCCGCGTTGACCTCACGGCCAGAGGCAGACACAGCACCTCCTTCCTGGTGTGAATTAAGGGGCTTTATGCAGACAGAATGTGCTTGGCATGCGCATAGAAGCTCTGTCTTTGTGCGCTGGTGTGGGTGTGCACATAGGTTCAATTGGCATTGGGATCAGGTATTCTCCCGCAGGTTGAGCCACTCCTGGGAATTCACAAGCGCAACCTCTAACAGGAGGGAAAAAGGAAACACGGCAATCATGGTAGGAAACTAGAACTCGCATCAGCCTCTCATTTGTTTAGGAGCAAATACACTCAACCTCTGATAAGTTTGTTGAACCCACTTTGCATGCAGCTAAATGAATGACTGCCCATGACGTCAATCCTTCAATTCTAATCCCTATTTTTATTCATCTCTGAAGCAGTTTTTTTTACATTGTGTTTGTGTGTTGTTTCAACAACAGGGTAGGAGTCCAAGTTCAGCAGATGGGATTGTCAGGATAAAAGCGGCGCAAATATGGAATAGCAGCCAAAAGGATAAAAGACGGGAACATGCCGCATTAACGTTAAACACTCTTTGTTTCTGCAAAAAGAGACGTGAAGAGAGCAGGAAGTATAGCGAGGCAGATTAGGAGAGCAGCCTGAGAGGGAGATGAGGAGATAAGAGGCATGGAGGGAAGGATGGAAAAGAGAGGGATAAACAAAATGAGAGAGGAGTGGGAGAGAGAGAGTGAGAGAGCGAGAGAGAGAAAGAGAGAAAGAGAGAGAGAGAGAGAGTCTCAATATGATGAAATGAATGCCAGGGAGAAACAGTTCAGACCCACCAGATGGTTTCTATAGCAACCACATCCCCAGTCTCTCACTCTCTCCTTTTCTGTCTAGTTGCTCTGTTGCTGCTTCACGTCCATGCTGGGAAAGCAACGGCTGAGATTCAGCTTTATTTTGGTGCAGTGTTGTTTTAAGGCCTTAAGACATAACTTGTGCAGTGTGCATTTGTGTATCATTGTGCCTGCATTCTATTCACCTGCACTGCATCATTTAACACAACACGTTCCCTTTTCATAAAGATACACGAGGCGACCGAAATAATAGACGCAGTTCTCAGTATGCTTGCTGTTTGCTAATGCAACACAATAATACACAATAACAAACATATTGTTAGATGAATATTTCCCCGATTCTGAAGAGTGAGCTTTATTACGTTTGGCATAAGGCTAGAAGTATTGTTTTCACCCCTGTTGGATGATTTGTGTGCCTACGCAGAAAACTATCGATTCTCACAAAACTTTGAGGATCGGAAGCAAATGTACCTGACAGGGCACATTCATTTTACTTCACCCTGAAATGAAAATGTGGGGAATTCATTTTGAGGAGCTGCTTGTAGTAAAGAAGGATGTATTATCATTACAAACATAGTGCCGAGGAGGTGAAGGTGCGGATACATTCCTGCGTTTGTGTTGATACGCACACGGAAATCCTTCCACCTTGCAAATAATTTCCCAGATATTCCTTAATGTACATATAGAGCATGATGCGCCACAGTGCAGCACGCAAGAAATGGGGTCACGGGGAGTTCAATGGAATGGCACCAATTAGAGAGGATTAGACTATAATGTTTTCCCACTCCATCACATTAATGGACACACAGTCATCTACTGTAGGCATGAAGGTGAGGTGTTTTGCAAAGTGTGCACTGCTGTAGGCATACAGTATGTGCTTTGGGTATCATGTGTCTTCATTTAGCTTGCATGTGCCCATCTGACACACAGATAAAATGCATCAATAAAGCATTAAGAAGCTTTCAACGGCTGGCGTCACCCAAACACACATAAGTACACTACACGTAAGTACACTAGTTGGGAATATCCAAAGTGGGGAGCTTCTGCCTCCCCCCAGCTTATCTCATGCTTGAAGATAATTTTCAAAACAGAACCAAATGGTGCGCCATTTCTCTGTGGCAGAGTGGGTCTCTGCAGAGCCCCCGGGGGCATGATGGCATGTAACTGTGTACGAGCGCCTTGTGAATAAAGGATGCTCACCCAGATGGAAATATGCCATTGGTCATTTAATTTGTCCCACATGTGTGATCAGCCAAGGTCCAAAATCACAATATGACTGAGAGTTCAGTTGATTAGCACCAGTTTTCCGAATCACATTTTGAAAAACATGCATGTTAGGTTCACTGGCAGTTCTAATTTGTCCATACAGTAGGTATGAAAGTGAGTCTGAATGACTGTTTGGTTGATTAGTGATTGACTGGCGACCAGTTCAGGGTGTACCCCGCCCTCTCGCCTGAAGTCAGCTGGGAGAGGCTTCAGCATACCCCCGCCACCCACCATTGAGGATAACTGGCGTAGAAAAGGGATGGATGGATATAATAACTGATAAAGGTTAATTGTTGACAGAGACATAGGTAAATAACAAATGTAAAATGATTCATTTATAGTGTAGTCATTTGTAAAATCTTGCCATATTTCCTGTACAAAAGTAAAACCATAGGGCATCAACACCACACAGAAGTCAAAGGTCAAACATAGCCTTTTTTCTAAAATTTATATATCGCAAAAAGTGTAATTTCTAGTTTTAGGGTCATTATCACACTTTTCATTTTTGCTGGTACACTTCGGTAGTGGTATTGCAAATAAAACAAAGTGCCAATGCAAATAAAATCACTTGTTTGAGCTCATCCTAAACTCATACACAGCAAATTAAACAGGCCTAAACTAAACTAAAGTTGGCGAAGGGGCCGTTTATGTAAAAGCGGCATTAAACAAAACAACATACTTGCTCACGGCACAACAAAACAAAAAGACAACACATCACATAAATCAACTTCTACTATCATGTCTGTGATAAACAAGTAAACGCTAAACGTAACAGATAATTAATAGCAGTGCAACGTGACTAACCAGATTAATCACTGTTATTAGTATAGTTTTATTGCTACATGGCAAACAAGTTACCAGTAGGTGCAGTAGATCCTGGCATTCCATCAGTGATCAATTTTGTAAAAAAACTGGTGTGAATCAGGTGGCCCCTGTTTGAGGATGAAACCCGCACTTCTTGAACGTGCATTGCTCTTTGAAAACCTGAAAAAAATGGGTCGTTCAAGACATTGTTTAGAAGAACATCAAAGTTTGATTAAAAAGCTGATTGGAGAGGGGAAAACTTATGAAGTGGTGCAAAACCTTTTGGGATGTTTAGCTAAAATGATCTCCAATGCCTTAAAAAGGAGAGCAAAAGCAGAGACACGTGGCAGAAAACGGAAGACAACTATCAAAATGGTTCGAAGAATAACCAAAGTGGGAAAGACTCAGCCAATGATCCAGTACAGGATAATCAAAAACAGTCTGGAGTTACCTGTAAGTACTGTGACAGAAGATGTCTGTGTGAAGCTAATCTATTTACACAAATTCCCTGCAAAGTCCTTCTGTTAAAAAAAGGAAAATTGTTCTTTTTGTTTCCAAGGGCCGCAGACAGTTTGTGAGATGACCCTCAAGCTTTGAATTCAAGCCAAAGTACACAGTGAAGACAGTAAAGCATGGTGGTGCAAACATTATGATATGGGCATGTTTCTCCTACTATGGTGTTGGGCCTATTTATCCCATAGCAGGGATCATGGATCAGTTTGCATATGTCAAAACACTTGAAGAGGTCATGTGAACAAGCCCTTGAAATGAGTGTCTGCATATTCTGACCCCAAACACACTAGTAAACCAGCAAAATCTTGGTTCCAAACCAACAAAATTCATGTTATGAAATTGCCATTCCAATCCTTGGACCTCAATCCAATAGAGAACTTCTGGGGTGACATAAAAATGCTTTTTCTGAAGCAAATCTAAAAACTGTTAATACATTTTTGAATGTTGGTAAAGAATGTTGGAGTGGAATAACAGCTGAAAGGTGCCACAAGTTGGTTGACTTGGTTATGAAGCAGTTATAAAAAACTGTGTCATACAACTAAATATTAGTTCAGTGATTCACAGGATTGCCAAATCCTAGAAACAAAAAAGTTTGAGTTTGTAAAGTCACCGGCAGACACTTTTTTTTCAACACCCCCTTTCAACTAATTGCCCATATGCAAAGCCTTGCGAGCGTGAATATCATGAATGCTTGTTTGTTTTCTGGGAATCTACTGGATCTACTGGTAACTTCTGTAGATATGCCGAGATGTTTTTTTATACTTTTGGAAAAAACTGCTTTATGTTATTGGTGACAAAGCATATTGTTAGTGTGAGCTTTTTCTCCTTATGTTCCACTTTTTTCCATGTTTTTTTTTTTTCTTTTTACAAAATTCAAAATATTGAAACCTTCTTCTCGTACCTTTATTCTTGCAATATTATATCTTTATTCTCATAATATTTTGACTTTATTATTGTAATATTACAATTTTTACCCAACTTAGTTTTTCTAAAATTACAACTTTATTTTTTTGTTTTGTTTGAATTTCTCTCTTTAAAACAAATGCATATTTTAGTCTTTAATATTTCAACTTTATGCTATGTTTTCTTATTTATTTTTGTAAAATTTAAATTTTTTTCTTAATTTTTTTTTTAGTTTCCATGTTTAATTGTATTTTTAGAATGTGCCAAGGGACAACAAAAAACAGCCATGGGCCATTTACGGCCCTGGGGGTCACAATTTGGACACCCTTGCTTTAGATACTCACTGAGCCGAAATCTCACACGATAAGTAAGCTTAAATCTTGCAAAAGTCTGGCAAAATTTGGTGATGTCTCACGAGATATGCAGTGCTCTCAGGTGATTGAGTCTAATGAAGTGGATTTTTGGCCAATTTTAGTCATAAGTGTTGGTCATATTTAGAAATTATACGGCTACAACTTAAGAGGATCCAAAGTATAAAACAATACACACCGTTTATTATCTCTTTTGCTAGTGTTTAAAATGATCATATATTATCTCTCATTCTCTTGTCTCATTTTGCTACAATATGTTTAAAGACCCATAATGAACGCTTTTACCAGTTGCAGTTTCAAAAATTATCTTAATGCTTTGTCACACGTTTGTTTTTATACATTTTGTTAAACTTTTTAACAAATTGGTCACATTTGACATACTTCCATTGCCCAGCAACACTTAGAGAGAAGCAGCCCAGGATCATACATCCAGCTAAGCGTGCTAGATGCTCTCCTAAGCCACAGTCACCTGTAGACATTTATTTTGCATGAATTCCCAAAGAAATAAAATATAAGAAGCATTTTAGCTGCTCTGACAGAGGTATTACACAATGCACAAATGCACAGTGGATTCATGCAACATGCCACCAGTGGATCATGTGGGACCAAACATAGTACATATCTCTACAGGTCTTTGAGCATGAATGAGCTGAGGGTGTTTTGTATCAACATTGTACAGAGCCACTCTAAATTATTGATAGGCAATTTGACTGCCTGGCGTCAATAAATTATTAAGGAATTGAAAATTGTTCAGCCGCCGCTCGACGGCCTCTGAGCTCTTTGGCCCTGATAAGATGAATGAACACGGCTGATTGATGATCATCAATGGAAGTGAATTCCAAACTGCACTGAGCGAATGGGAAGTCTACCTGCTTACAGATTCCAGATAAGGGCTCGAGGCTATTTTGCCCCAAACGTGTTTTATGTAACAGTCCAGCTGTTTAGTCTGTGAACTGGTTTGGTTCAGTGAGAACAAGGTCACCCCTGGCGAGAGGATGGATCCAGATGCTCATCCTATGGACAGCCTTAGGACAAATGCCCCCTTTCCCATTGCACAGAACCTACTTGGCTCAGCACGGCTCTACTCGTTTTTCCACTGGCAAAGATGGTACTATTTCTAGTACTTTGTCCGCTGTGGTTCCAAGTGTGCTGTCGATACAATATGGGTGACACTGTTTTTTTTCAAGCAGATTTGTTTCTGTGGCATCAATATAACAATAATATGATGCTGCAGTGATACACTCCCCAGTCTCCACTTCGCAGCCATGGCCCATTTTTGTGCTGCCCTCAGTCTCCTCTTGGATATGAATTAATCTCCTTACTGTCTCCAACAGCTGGTGACCAGTCAAAGGTGTACCCCGTCTCACCTCCAAAGACAGCTGGCATAGGCCCCAGCATACCCTAGTGAGGATAAGTGGCATAGAATGGATTGACGTAGTAGAGAAGAAAATACAGGAGACCCTAACTTATGTGTCACTCTATCTGATGTGTTCAATGTGCATCCATTCAATAAAATAATGATGTCATGCCATTGGCATGATATCTGCAATTAAAACCTGTAATACAGAAGCCAGGGTTGAGACACTGCATGGCCGCTTCATCCCCATTTAAATTCCAATGTGATGTCCACTCTGCACCATCAGCCCCTGTGGCTACAAGCCTCCGGAATACCAACCAGCTTGCACTCATGCAATCTCACGCTTCGACTCTACCGTCTCTGTATGCTTGCACTTTTAAACAAGAGATATGATGCACAATTTGCAGAAATAACAAGCATTGAAAATAGCAATTGAGACAATAAACTCACATGGAAAGTGTTCTTAATCACTTATTTGAATATGCATGACTTCTCTTCCAACCATCCCAAAATAAGGCAGCTCCACACTGGTTTTATACAGTTTTTAGTTCATGCCAAGTATGCTATTATTATAGGTCTGTGGTCACAGCAGTGAAGTGAGGTCAGAAATAAATATGAACAAATATTAATATATGTCCATTGTATTATAAGCCTCACTTGTAAGAAACAATAAAAAAACGGATAACATGAAATATCAATATTTGTCAATTGTATTATAAATGTATTTTGTGTATGATTCCAATCATTTTTAACATTTTCCTAAGTAGCACTTGCTGCATTTGCACATTTCCTGATCAATTACACAGAAGAAACATTTTTGTCAACATGTCGGCAATAATACAATGTGGCAGAAACATTTATCATTTGTCATGACTTTCTACAGCCTGTGTGATGGCTTTAATGTAAGTGTGACGCCATTATTCTTGCTAATCAGACAATAAAATACACAGAAATGGCATACCGGAGACACTTGCAGTACTTGTGTCATCCTGAAGGGGTGGGGTTGTGTGTGAGTTGGAAGGTGCTTGTCACTGCTGTCCTTCCAGAGAAAAAAAAGCCGTGTTTTTTTTTTTTAGTGACTGGTACTTTGCTTTTTTTTTTTTTTAACACGCACACTTTTAACTGTGTGTTGTGCTGTGCAAAAAAATATTTCAAGTATTCAGGTTTGGTATTAAAGCGTCTGTAGTGTAGTGCTGTTGTGCATAGTGTGAATTTTCTGTGACCCAAAATCTCTATTTCTACAAACCACTGTATGATTTGCTGGTACCAGCATGAATAAAAACACTAACAGACCTGCCAACCCTAAAGAAATGCAAGTATAGTCTCATATATAGTGTATATAGTATAGTGCCCTCTGCCTTTTGCGGGTCTGTCCCACTCTTTGAGAAGGACTGGTGTGTGGTGTTTTCATGTTCTTCAGGGATTGTGGGTTCTTCTCCGGATACTCCAGCTTCCTCCTACATCCCCAAAAACATGCATGCGAGGTAGAATGTAAATCCTCCATAGGTGTGAATGTGAGTCTGACAATTTGTAAGTGTCCTGTGACTGACGCGTGACCAGTCCAGGGTGCACCCGTCTCTTGCCCAGAGTCAGTTGTCACCTGTGATGCTACAGATAAGAGGTATAAATAACAGATGGATGAATGTATGATTCTGAAAACAAAACAAACGCGCATACCACTTATGCCTAGGCACATTTTAGAACATTTAAATGTGCACCAGTTAGAACTGCATACTTTGTCAAAACACTACATGATGACGAAATGACGAGATGCAAAGTAAACAGTGCATATTTGATCATGCTCTTCAGTTTGAAGTGTTTTATTACACCCAAAATAGACAGCCACCGCCACAAGAGAGCACTAAAGAGCTACAGTACATGTACAATATCTTTGAAGTACTACAGTAATGATTTGAACCTCCAACATTACAAAAACATAAGCAGAATATGCAGACATGTACATTTGCAACATGTTGATGTGAATTCATCCACAATCATCCTCATTACAGCCCAAAACATACATAATGAAGTTTGTACACAGTTCCAAAACATGTCTGCAATACAATTTAAGAATTAATGTTGCAATGTTTACAGAGTTAAATTAATTTATTTTTAATAAGCAGTTATTTATGAGCCATATTGTAATCCAAAATATGTATTTTTTTTGTATTTCTTCTTCATGCAAAAAACATTTTCAGCTGCTCCTATCAAACAGCTAAAATGCCTAAAATGAGTCCTTATGTGGCAATTGATGGTGCTTATGTCTTTTCCAAATTCTCTGGAGACTTAAAATCTTACTTTTACTCTTTTTCAGTTGCCATGGATACCTCCAGCAAGGCATCTGATTGGACGCCACCACAAATTCTCTTTTGAGCCTTTGTCAAGTTTGTCTCCAAAACTGATGTTGATGCATTCTCACTCACCCACCTACTTAATGCCAAACAGGATAGGATTGTGGCTACCAAGCACTCAAGGAGCAGTGTGATCAGAACTGATCAATGCAATCTTCTGCAGCACAATCCAAAGTCAGTGTCCTCATCTGTCTATCTGCCTGAGTGGAACTGGGGAAACGTGTGAAATCAATTCTGTGTTCAGTTACGGAATAGAGAGTCACAGCGCTTTGGCTGCAGAGGTGACCCGCTGTGTTCCTAGGTGACGGCCAGATCTAACACACGCGCAGAAGCAAGGGGGACAAAAGCCTTCCTTGGGTGTACAACATAATGCAGACCATTGAAGTGTATCAAAGAAAGGCCTCCAGGACATTTCTTCCTACTTTGTTTGACTTGGGCATTTGAATAGGATAAAAAAAATTGTAGTGTAGATAAACATCACTATAGCCACACCATTAAACTTGCTGTGACAGATACCTCTGTGACAGTGTGAATCACAAAACATTATTATCTATGTAAAGGCAGAATTCATTGTATAGATTGGGGTAGTTAAATCACTCCCCAGTGGCAAGGCTCCGGGGGTAGACGAGTTCCGCTCGGAATTCCTCAAGGCTCTGGAGGTTGGAGGACTGTGTTGGTTGACACGCCTCTACAACATTGCATGGAAGTCAGGAACAGTACCTCTGGACTGGAAGACCGGGGTGGTGGTCCCCATTTTTAAAAAGGGTGACCGGAGGGTGTGTTTCAACTATAGGGGGATCACACTCCTCAGCCTTCCTGGGAAAGTCTACTCCAGGGTGCTGGAGAGAAAGGTACGACCGTTAGTCAAACCTCGGTTACTGGAGCTGCAATGTGGTTTTCGTCCCGGTCGCGGAACACTGGACCAGCTCTACACCCTTGCAAGGGTACTCGAGGGTATGTGGGAGTTTGCCCAACCAGTCTACATGTGCTTTGTAGACCTGGAAAAGGCATTCGACCGTGTCCCTCGTGGTGTCCTGTGGGGGGTGCTCCGGGAGTACGGGATTGATGGTCCGCTTCTACGTGCCATTCGGTCCTTGTACAATCGAAGCAGGAGCCTGGTTCGCATTGCCAGCAGTAAGTCGAGCTTGTTTCCGGTGAACGTTGGCCTCCGCCAAGGCTGCCCTTTGTCACCGATTCTGTTCATAATCTTCATGGACAGAATTTCTAGGCGCAGTCAAGGTGTTGAGGGAGTCCAGCTTGGTGACCTTAGGATCTCGTCTCTGCTATTTGCAGACGATGTGGTCCTTATGGCCTCATCAGGCTGTGACCTTCAGCGTTTACTGGAGCGGTTTGTAGCTGAGTGTGAAGCTTCTGGGATGAGACTCAGCACCTCCAAATCCGAGGCCATGGTTCTCAGTCGGAAACGGGTGGACTGTACCCTCCGGGTTGGGAGTGAGGACTTGCCTCAGGTGGAGGAGTTCAAGTATCTCGGGTTCTTGTTCACAAGTGAGGGATGGTTGGAGCGTGAGATCGACAGACGGATCGGTGCAGCAAAAAAGACATAATGTGTAGCAATCAATGAATAGCTCCTGCGGTAATGAACAAATGTAACAAAAAAAGGGAGAAAATGTGTTGAAATACAAAAAGAAACTACTAAATAACACATGTACAATAATAAAGGTACAAATATTTAAACTACTATTAAACTACTACGGTACTACCTTTGAGGGGAACTTTTATAATGACTAGGAACAAGTTTCGCGTTCATTTGGATTCTACACGGTCGACTAAGTGGTTGCACAAAAGCTCAATCGCACGCTTTTGGTGGGAATTTCGGCTGTTTCAAGAGAGCCGGTTTCTTTGGCACGTTTTCTAAAAAGAGTCGGCTCTCAAATTGCTCCTCAGTGTTTTTGTTTGGAATTGCTTTATTACCGAAATATGTGTCAGATGTATAAGATAAAATAATAGAATAATTGTGTGAAATGTTTCTTTTTTTATATGGCTGTATATATATGTGAAACATAAAACAGGTTGCTTCCAAAAACAAATTCTAATATCAAAGACCCATCTAAAAAAGGTCCAATTTCTAATTGTGTGCATTGTTTGTAAATATCCAACTATTTACAGTCAAACAACACATCAACAAAACAAGACACAACAAAATATACATTTAAATGTGCAAAATTAAGTGTGGCGTGTGCTTTTGCTTGCCTTTAGCAAAGACTGGCATTCAAACAAAAAGTGTCTCTGCTTTTGTTTCCTGGTGCCAATTTTCCTCACCTTTCCAGCATGTAATATTACATTATGTAGCAACATTCTCTCAGTCGCCCTCCGTCCTGTTTATGTGCTCATTGCTGTGCACCTTATGCTCAGTACAGACACATCCGATTTGACCAGTCCCGTGCAGCTTTAACAGAAAACCGACCTAATCCCGTTGTACAAACATCTTCCGTTGTACGCTTCAGTGCGAAGGCTCTAAATGTCGGATCGTTCGCGAACTTTCCGTCAGTAGGGCCAACGGGCCATTGGAATACTTTACGGTACTTTCTCCGGGTTTGTTTGAGACCGTTTTCACGTTTGAGGTTTTTTTTAAAACAACAATACTCACAGAAAATGGCTTCAGACTCCTGGGCCCAGGCAGTGGACGAGCAAGAGGCTGCGGCGGAATCGGTAAATACGTTAACGTTTTGCTAGCCGTTCGGGCATGTTGTAGTCTCTGGCCCGGCCTTGATAAACCAATGTTACTCACACTTTGTCACGTTTAGAGAGTGGCCACACCTATTTCCCCAGATATGTGCTTTCACAGGAATGTTTAAATACCGAATTGGCATGTAAAGAAAGTGTGCGTACCAAGCGCCTTGCTAGGTAGCATTGTTAGCTTGAGCGGTAATTCATTGGGGGCAGCTTTAGCTGGCCGGCAAGGGAATGATGCAAGAGGCTCCGAAATAGCTAAGCTGAATAAGTGAACGTCCTGGCTGCTTCTTGGTTTGAGCTTCTCACGTGTTACGTGTCGGGCACGTGTTTGTGTTCGTCACAGTTTAAGAAAAAGTAAGAACGTTGTTGCTACAACGGATGTGTAAATTGTCTCATCGCTTTCTTCTTTGCAGATGGGCAACCTTCAAATCAAAGAGAAGCTTGGGGAAAACGGTTTGTGTCACTGGCATCGTCACTTTAAACATGCTTGAGATTATTGTACGGTGGCTGATAGGGGCAGGAAAAAAAAGCAACACCCAAACCCAGAAACGACCCCAAACCAGAACGCCATAAAACTAATGCAATGGGGAAAACGATGCAAACTGAACTGCTGCAACCACATTATGTAACGCTACACTAACATTAGCTACATACTGTACGTGGGTTGCTCATTGCAACATTTTTCTTTTCCGTTTGTTTTTGATCTTGTAGCAGTGATTCAATTATAGCATTTTCCTATTTTATTTGTTTCACGGTGTTGGACATTGCTGCATGTTGGCCCCAATCAGCCACTGTATCATTGCATTGTCATTAAATATACAACTTTGTCAATGCAGGCACATCTTCATTGTCAGCAGACAGTGCGGCTGCAAAGTCAGAGGCTGCAGGTGACAAGAAGACTGTAGATGACGACGAAAATGGTGAGCATACTTGACTGTCGAAACTGTTATATTGTAACCAGTTTTCTTTAGGATTTCCTTGATTTTTGCTTTTTTGAATGGCACTTCAGAGCTTGCGTATCTCATTTGGAATGCAGGAGCTGTTAAATTTAAAGCAATGACATGGATACGATAAAAGCAATGTCAACAAAGGTGCCATTTTAGATCAGGCTAATGGGAGTGTCTAAATTATTTTTAATTATGACTTTTTTGTGCTTTTGTTTCCTCAGAGGACAAAGCGGCCCAGTCGTTGTTGAACAAGCTGATCCGAAGTAATCTTGTCAACAACACTAATCAAGTAGAAGTCCTTCAAAAGGATCCTAACTCTCCACTCTTCTCTGTGAAGTCATTTGAGGAGTTACGACTGTAAGTGGATGATGTCTAATTAGTGAATAATCTGCAGTAATATGTATGTGAGCTATGTAATAATTGTCTTGGAATTTATTTTTTATCAGTAAAGTTTATTAATTCTTCTGTGTGCAGCAAACCACAGCTCCTTCAGGGTGTCTATGGCATGGGTTTTAACCGACCATCCAAAATCCAGGAGACTGCCTTACCCATGATGCTAGCGGAACCGTGAGTACTACATTAATTAAGATGCATTGTTACCTCTCTATAACCCTGTGATTCCCATGTTAATGGGATTGTGGAATTGGCCAGTGAAAACGGAATCTACCCTCAAACACGTAGTCTTGCAGAAATTGACATAATGTGAATGAAATGCTGTCATTGTAAGGAACATTTGTGTGGCAAGTATTTCCCCAGTGGACTGCTCAATCTTGGAGGAATGTCACCACAAATACTAACATGTCAAAATGACCTGAAACACTGGAAAAGTTAGCAAAAAACTTTAAATCTCTTGTCTTGCAGACAGAGCAAATGGAAGCTAAGTGGATTAGTTTAGTAGAGCATGCTAGTGTGGCTGTGTGTGTGCGAATCAGGCTGTATGAGTGTGTTTACACAGAATTGTTTTACGATTCTCACTGACGTGCAAGTTCTGAGTGAAGGCACGTTTATTCTTGCACCCTTGCATCTCAACACACACAACACACCTCCGGTCTTCAAAATAAGAACATCGTTATCCCCCTCCTGTTTAATTATACAAACAAAATAGGGGGGTCATAAAAATATAAAAACATTAATAAGCAGTTGGTGTGACTACGTCTTCCTTAAACCACACATTAGTTTGTTGAAGACTTTGTGGCATTGTGAGCAGAGGCCTGATATCCCATTAGAAAAGTTAGCCACATCCATTTGGCAAAAGTACAGGGCAAAATTGTTCTGTGTCCAGTGCATCAATAAATGTAAAGATTTCTGCACTCATTTAACAGGAGTTTAATTTACTGTTGCAAAAATACACATCTATGCTAGTAGGCCTTTCACGATAACAGATTTAGCTACTACTGTCCTACAAATTATTGTCAATCTGTTATTTTTTCATTATTATGGCATATTAATGTGTACAATGTGTGAAAAGCAATAAACTTTAATTTCTCAAGAGTTTACCTTTCTAATTGGAATCTAAATTTAAAATTGTACTTTTAAAAAGTGGCACTATATAAAAATAAATCATAACCAAAAACAATTTTAAAAAAAATCACACTTATGTAGCGTATTGTTGCTCTAACGTAGGGGGTCATATTTGAGCTGGACCACATAATGCAATATTTGTCTCTTGGCATCCAGCCTGTATGATGAAGAGACGCCTCAGATAAGGAAATCAGACACGCATGCATGTGACAATTTATCCAGGCCGGCAAAATTATTGACTTTTTGTTTGTAAATCGTTCAATTATCTGTTATTGTGACAGGCGTATCTGTTAATAAAATATGTGTAGAAGGTAAAAAACAGAATACAAAAATTAAAATGGTATAAACGGAATTTGGAAAAAAAATTCATAGGGCCTTACCTTTCCCTGTAAATTAACTTACAGTGAAGATTGCAAACGCTCGTATGTTGAAACTTTTTCTTTTACCTTTTTTGCTTAGTCCACAGAATCTGATTGCCCAGTCCCAGTCAGGAACAGGAAAAACAGCTGCCTTTGTCCTCGCCATGCTGAGCCATGTTAATCCTGACTACAAGTATCCTCAGGTTGGTTTTTTGTTAACTTTCCCCACTCATCAAAGTATCACATATGGTACTTGCCTGGAAGCGAGTCTTGTTAGGTTTTGAAATCCCTTGTTTCATTTCCACCATCAGTGCCTGTGTTTGTCACCCACCTATGAACTGGCGCTTCAGACTGGCAAGGTCATTGAGCAGATGGGCAAACACTATCCGGAGGTGAAGTTGGTGTACGCCATCCGAGGAAATAAACGTAAACCTTTTCTCATTCTACATTGTTTTTGCTCATGTAGCATTTTGACATCTTTGTTTGATGGTCACTTGTCTTTCGGAACGTTGCAGTGCAGCGAGGCATGAAGCTGCAGGAACAGATAGTCATTGGTACACCTGGTACCATGTTGGATTGGTGCAGCAAGTTGAAGTTCATAGATCCCAAGAAGATTTGTGTGTTTGTGCTGGATGAGGCTGATGTCATGATTGCAACGCAGGGTCACAAAGATCACAGTATCCGCATCAAGAGGTAGGGACGCTCTTTTTTTTTTTTTCCTGACATCAGTTACAAATGAGGGAACCTTTATGGTCTAAAATGCATTATAATAAACTACAAACAAACACAATTGCTCACGCTACACATTTTTTCAAAATTTAATTTAAAGTTTACCGGTCCTCATGTGAAAAAGCCTTTAAAAATTATGCCATGCTTTTTTGTCCCCCGCCATACAGGATGCTTCCCAATAACTGCCAGATGTTGTTGTTCTCAGCCACATTTGAGGAAACAGTGTGGGACTTCGCCAAGAGCATCGTGCCTGACCCCAACATCATCAAACTCAAGAGAGAGGAGGAGACACTGGATACTATCAAACAATACTACGTGTTATGTAACAGCAAGGAGGAGAAGTTTGAAGCCCTGTGTAACATCTATGGCGCCATCACCATTGCCCAGGCCATGATCTTCTGTCATGTGAGTGACACAGAAGCAGTTTCAATTCAGACACATTAAGCATGGTCCATGTTTATATCCCTGGGGTGTGCAGGGGGGGTGCAGGCTATGCATTTGTAGACTTTTTTGTTCTCACGGTAATGAGGGACGTCCCCGATCAACTCGATATTTATCTAGATGCACACGGGCAAGTAGATGAAAAATTGACACGCAATGTCTAATATTTTAGTTTCAAAATGCGACCATTTAGGCAGAGACTGGTGCCCAGCCTTGTCTACTGCATGGTGCAGCAATTAGTCATTGCTGAATTATTATTATAACTTTGAAATGTACAGAGCACGAAATGGTCCAAAACAAATGCTGATAAGTAACACAACAAATCCTTGTCCTTTATTGCTTTTTGTGTTGTTTAGACAGACCAATTTTATGTGGTTTTTACACTGCATTGTACTGTTTTGAAAATCTGACTCCCCCAAAACTAGACAAGTAGAGCTGAGTCAGGTAGAGAAAAGTAGAAAATGTTTGGTGACAGTGGTGGTGTCCTGATACAAGTTGTTCACATTTGATACAAAACTGATATCACAATCTTGAGTGTCAGCCAATTATTATTCGATTATCAGCACAAACCATGCATACTTTAATTATTTTGAAATGAGGAATCACGGTTTAAGTAACTGGTTAACTCTAGTCTTCAATGGTTACACTCACCAGTGTTGATGACAGGTTATTTCATAATTTATCTCTCAATTATAATAATAGTCATCACTATCATAACACAAGCTACTATTGGGGAGGTTCTTCAGCTAAAACTCAACTCTGAATCCTTGATGTCACTTCTTGTCCAAACGTTCGGAAGACATTGAAACAAGCACAAGTCTTTTTTTTTTTTTCTGATTATGTCTGCTATATTGGTAATGAATGTAAAGGTGACTATGGGGTGTTATTTAATGTCTAGAATGCTCTTATAATGGTAAAAATCATATTTATAAAGTCAAAACTGTTTTCTGTGCCCTAACTATGTATTAATATTGAATCCAATTTCACGTAAATTCACTTATCACTGTGGGGTCTGAAACCAATTAATCGCAATAAACGAGAGATTACTGTAGTCTGCATCAGTCGGTATATTTATGTTTATGGGGTGTAGCTTTATTGACAATGGGCCTAATGTAGCAAGACTGAAGGGTTTAAACCGATAGGTGGTGGCTCCTCTTGTTGTTTGGCTTTTTGCCATCCTGTGGGAGTTTCTCGCGCTTTGCAAATGTTTTGGACAGTTTGTTTGAAGCTGAGGTCTTTTGTGTGTCAAATGTGCAATGAGGTTGGTCACGTCCCAGGTTCTGTGCCACCAAAAGAAAATTGTACGTGACAAGTTGTACAGTCATCTCCAACGTCTACTTCAGACTTTAATGAAAAATACTGCCACGCGGCTGACATCACTTCTGCTACTTGCTATTGTTGAAACATTTAATCACATGGGTTGTCTCCGGTGCTGCTGGACTGGTGTCTAGAATGGGCTGCCAATATTGTAGATATTACATTCTGTTTTTTTTGTTAGTTTTTTTTAAACTGATAACTGACCAATAATAATTTTGGATGACACTGTTATAAAACGGTACTTTTAGAGTCAACAGGCAGCAGTCACTTCTCAGCATGTTGAAATTATTTTTTGTCTCTTTCTTACTGTAATATGTATAATTACTTATTGGTCAGATTTATGTATCGGTAGACACTTCTTGCACAATGTACAGATTGCTTCTGCGGCTGCTCATTACATCTAATTTTACAAATGCTGGCTATTTTTATCTATTGAAAGTTGAGACATTTTGAAAATAAATGTAATTGACAATGGGGCTTGAATAATGTCAAGTGCACCCGTACTGTGACAGTTTAAGAATAACGTGTGAGTATGCAAAACACACCCACGCATTTTAACATTCCTGGCTCAAATGATTTTAAATATGTTTTTGTTTCATTGTGTATTTGAATAATGCCTTTTTTAAAACACAAATGTCAAGACTGGTTTGTTAACACTATTTTCTTTTGTGTGGTCCAGACAAGGAAGACTGCAGGCTGGCTGGCAGGAGAACTTTCCAGAGAGAACCACCAGGTGGCGCTGCTCAGCGGCGAGATGCAGGTGGAGCAGAGGGCTGCAGTCATTGAACGATTCAGAGATGGAAAAGAGAAGGTCCTTGTCACAACAAATGTCTGTGCTCGAGGTGAAGAATACTCGTACCGTAAAAAAACATTACTATTGAAAAAGTAGCGGGACTCTTTATTTTGGAGTACATTTGCTCAGTAATGTCTTGTATTGACTAAACAAATTATTGACTGCTTTATATTCTTCACTTTCCATGTCATGCTTCAGGAATTGATGTTGAGCAGGTATCAGTGGTGATCAATTTCGACCTGCCAGTAGACAGGGACGGTAACCCAGACAACGAGACCTATCTGCACAGGATTGGCCGCACAGGTCGCTTTGGCAAAAGAGGGCTGGCGATCAACATGGTGGACAGCAGGATGAGTATGAACATCCTCAACAGGATCCAAGAGCATTTTAGTAAGTTTTTTTCTCACATACTTGTATTTTAGGGCTGTCAATAAGTGTGTTAACGGCAATAACTAATTACATTCATTTAATTGGCAAAATCAACGCATATGAATCATGGTAAGCCAAGCATCTCTGTTATGACAGCACAATGCAGCTCTCAACTGACTCCTAAACAACACGCCCCTCATATAAATCGATACATTGATGCAGTGCATGAATGGTTACACCGTTATTAATCCGATTACATTTTTAAATAATTTTTTTAATGTTTGGAGTGAAAGAAGTGAGGTTCCGGAGGGATGTGAGGCAGGGAGGCACTATACTTTTAAAATGTCTTCTAAGTTGGCAGGTCTGTTTATCTATATGCATGCTTGAGCAACTGGTGCCAGCAACTCATACAGTGCTTTGTTAGCATTACAGGTTCTCAATAGTATTGCAAATCAGTGGGGTTGGAAAAAAGAAATGTGTCCCCTATGATGTAAATGCAATAAGTCTATAAAATATTAAGCAATTTTTTTATGATTCCAACCAAATATGTCCTATTGTGGTTGTCTGTTGTTGTTCCACTACTAACCCTCCTGTTTTGTTTTTTTGCAGATAAGAAAATTGAAAAGCTAGACACACACGACCTGGATGAAATCGAGAAAATTGCCAGCTAAATAAAACAAGTGACTGATGACGGGACGTCTGGTGTCTCCAGGGACTGTACGCTTCTCTACGCTATGTTAAGTTTTTATTGTTGATTTTCTTTTTAAGCAGTCAGGAAAAAAAAACAAGCAAAACTACAAATATTGCACATGTTTACACACAGACAGGGACTTGAGTGAAACACGTGTTTTGTAAATGTGTGAAACATACCCCATTTCACTCTTTTACTTCTTGAAATAAACTTTGAGTTGTGATGCTTAAAAAGCGGCTCACCTTGTGCACATGAAACTGTCAAGAGATTCCTTAAAAACTTCAGAAAAGCTATTTGACAAGGCTGTTGATTTTTGAACAAGGCAAGTGAATGTATCCTCACTTCCAGGCCATTATCAAGGGTGAAGTTGGGTATGCTGCAACTCTTCAGTGCAACATTTTGGATAATGGAGATTGTGATGGTTGGATTTGAAGGGTCTATGCAAACTTACAGTGTATACCTGTACTCACATGACAGAAATGAATTCCAAATTAACCTCAACTTTAGCTTCAGGGTGCATAGCCAAATGCCAAAAAGGCTGCCGACAGAGAAAAGATACTACATAACTCCTCATTACCGTTTTTTTAGATTGGTCAAAATGCATGTCTGTCTCATTCATTTATTTGTAGTGTTTTCAAACAATTTAGGATGCTCAGCAGTAGCTTTTGCTCCATCTTTTTTTAAAAACATTTGCCACAATGTTTTAAATCCTTCCAAATTTTTGACCTGATTTGTTTTCTCTCATTTGAGTCTACTCAGTCATGGTCGGACTTGAGCTGTGGTCCATTCTTATTCATCCAGACTGCACACTTAATGGTTGTGAGTGAGATAAATACACAAAGCCTTCCTCAAGTGCATTATATATATGGTTTTGTTAATGATAATCCAAAAGTATTGGGCTTAACATGCTAGGACTTGATCTTTTTCAAGATTTAATTTTCCTAAACCAAATGCTGAATTGACTTGAGGACCTATGCCAGTCAGACTCACTGTGTTGCTACAACATGGTTGCATGGCAGGAGACATGTACACATTTGAAATTGTAGGGACAAAAAGTGTGACTGATTATTGATGGGGTCACTTCTGAGAAGTGCAAAAAAAAACATTCCTCATGAGGATTCAACTTTTATGGACAGCAGTTCTAAACGAAACAAAACATTGACTGTGGATATGTTAGTGACTGTTTAATTTGTTTTTCTGGAACTTAAGTCGTCGGCCGGTGGGAACCATCAACAAACCTCATCTGACCCCCCCGGCACTGACTAGACTGCCGGTGGTGGTACGCTTTTATTCTGTGGACTGTTTACGGACAGCACGAACGAAGTAGATGCAGCCAAACTGGAGCGAGTAAGACATGATCTGTGAAAACCTTTTAGGTGGTAAAAAAAAGTGTCTGCAGTTTTATTTGGATGTATACATAGTGAGTGAGCACGTGTGCTCGTCCACTTTGTACATGGTATACCACTCACTAAAGCTAACTAGTGATACACTCCACATGTTGTAAACCTTGTTTTGATATTAGAAGACAACGGTCCTGTGTGTTGATGTACACATAGCAGTTAGGCTTATGTTAAAAACAAGGTAGGCTCCAAGTGGGTTTGTGTATGACCTACTTGTAGCTAGGTTGCATTCATGGATGCTTTAGTATGAATTAAAAGAACATGCAAGTGTTCATCTGTTGCCATTGTCATTTTTATTTCTGTGAGTCAGAAAACATTGAGTATTAACCAGTAAATGTTTCAAATGTAGACACTTATGTTACTTAAACACTTGTATAGATGAGGTGTGGAGTTACTCATCTGAGACTCCAGTGGAAGGTGTGGAGGTTGATGTTTGTGGTGACAGGAGATCTGATGGAACAAAGGAAGGAGTTTCAGTAATTAAGCAATGGGATTGCTTTAAGAAAAAAAGTCTACCCCCTACTGTAAACGGAATATATACACTACCAGTCAATACATTTCAGTAATCAACTGGAAAAAATGGGCGTTCTAAAACTTGTCATTTCAAGTCCAAAGAATATCTTGAAATTGCACAAAAGTGGTGAAGTGCCAGATGTTAAAAGAAAAAAGCAAGGTTACCCAAAACTGAAAAATAGTGTATATTTCAGAATTGTACAAAAGAGCCTGTTTCAATGTAAAGCAGTTTTGCATAAATGGAGGTGGATCAAGCCTTGGCTGTTGGTGCAACTTATTCCTACAGGCGATCAAAGTTCTGGAGTACAACCCCTCTGGCTGCATGAAAACAGTGTTGGGAACTCACTGTGGTACTATAGCCTTGTGAGCATCAGTTGAACAGTATTGAACTGGAGAAAGTAATATGTTGCTACAAAAATGAAAAAAAAAAAAAAAGTTAATTGAAGACCGATCATCTTTACACTTAATAATGTAAAATTTTCCTGCAGAAAAATTTGGAGTGGTTCAAATCTTATGACCAGTAGTGTACATTCAGTTTATGTCTAATAGGCTACACATGTATTTATGTAGCACAGGTTTCAACATAGAGACTATATATTGATTTTGTACATTGTACATGCATATCAGGGGTGCACACACTTTTTCAGCATACAAGTTACATAATCTACCGGCACCGCTACAAGCTAACGAGTTGGCTAACATTGATATGTGCACCGGCAACATCAAAGCCCAGTTCTGACTGAGGAATAACACAAAGTGACAAAGTATTTCTACGTAGTGGCCACACTGTATGCTTCAACGACGGCCAGTACGGGAGCCCCTAGGCCTATACACGGCACTTTTTTAAATCAGTTTTCATTAGAGGGAAAGTTCTGTTACCGTTGTCTATCAATACTACATTTTTATTATTTCGGGTCGATAATGTCAATGGGATGATATCGGATATTCCAAGTAGAAAACACATTTCTATACCGGAGTTCAGGATGCAGTGTCATGAAACAATTGACTTTTCTACATAACTAACAATTGAAGGTATAAAACTCCTGTAATAGATAAAGGCATCTTACTGCTGAGTAAATTTATCCATAATCTGAATAATAAAGATAAAGAATGCATTTTCATGTGTCACAGAAGCACAACAGTGAATGAGGAGAAGACTGATGTCAGCTACAAAGTGGCGTTTATGATGTGAGTGAAACATGCAATCGACCCACACTAACCCCACAATCGGCATGGGTCCGTGTTAAGTATTTTTTACTTTATTGTTTTTATGAAAGCAATTTACAATTATTAATACAGTACAACACACCATTCAAATTGAGCAATTTAGTTTTGTTTTCGTTTCTTGCGGTCCTTCAATCTCTAATTACCTGACTCGTTGTAGTTCACCCGGGTGAGGAATAAGCCCTTTGGCGGAGCAGTCATGGTCGAAGGATAAGCCAAGGAGTCGCGTGCCTCCATAATCTCTTTCAATTTGGTAAGCGTGAGTCTCCCCTGGCCCACAGCCACCAGGGCTCCTGTCATTCTGCGCACCTGTAACAACCGCTAGGCATGTATTGAGGACTCCTTGCAAATGATCACATGAATAAACTGTAAATATTACAGGCTCGTCAAAAGATGACAAAGGGGATGGTAATATTGTTGATTTATTATTTGTTAAAGCAATTGATACAACATAAAGTGCTTTACTTTTCTGCCCCTTTGCAACACCAAACAGTCACCAGAATGTACCAGAATACATACCTGCTTGTATAGAAAAGATTTGCTTTGAAAGGTCAGCTCCCACAACGGAATGTCCCTGCAACAAAGCAAACCAATGTTAAGTTGGTATGGATGTATATGAAAAGATTAAACATGTTCAATGGCTTTAAACACAACATTGATTGACAGGTGATCTGTGCGGATAAAAAAAAAAAACAGCCACAACATTAGACACACCTGTTTACACAATCTAATGAAAAGTCAGCCTTTACTAAGATAATAATGGTCAGAGTAATCGAAGAAAAATTCATTTAACAATATCAGTGCTTACCACAGGGCTGCGTATTTGTAGCAGTGGAGGGGTTGATGTAATTGTCTAATTTGCACATTGACCATATGCATTTACAGTAGTGTTCAAAATAAGAACAGTCCAATGTGACTAACCAGATTAAGTACTGTTATTAGTATATTTTTATTTATTCATGGCAAACAAGTTAGCAGTAGGTGCAGTCCATTCATGATATGCACGCTATTTAAGGATGAAACCAGCACTTGTTGAACATGCATTTCTCTTTGAAAGCCTGAGGAAATTTAACTAAAATGGATCAAAGAATAACCAGAACGGCAAAGGCTCAGCCAATGATCAGCTCCAGGATGATCAATAACAGTCTGGAGTTACTTGTAAGTACTGTGACATTTAGAAGACATCTGTGTAAAGCTAATCTATTTATAAGAATCCCCCGCAAAGTCCCTCTGTTAAAAAAAAGGCATGTTCATAAGAGGATACAATTTGCCAACACATCAACTGGCATATAGAGACAACATTTAAGAGAGTAAAATTGTTGTTTTTTGTGTCCATGGTATGGCCATGTTTCTTTTACTATGGTGTTGGGCCTATTTTTCGCATACCAGGGATCAGGGATCAGCTTGCATATGTCAAAATACAAGTCATGTTGCCTTATGCCAGTGGTTCTCAAATAGTGGGGTGAAGGGGAGAAGCAAGGAGTACTTCCAATGTTAGTGTAAACCCGCAAATATGTCCAAATTTATTATACCCAACAAAAACTGAGAACCACTGCCATATGCTGAAGAGGATATGCCCTTGAAATGGATGTTTCAACAAGACAATGACCCCAAACACACCAGCAAAATGTTGGTTCCAAACCAACAAATTTCATTTTATGGAGTGGCCGGACCAATTGTGGGGTGACATCACAAATGCTGTTTCTGGAGCAAAACCAAGAAATGTTAATGAGCTGTGGAATGTTGTTAAAGAATCTTGGAGTGGAATAACAGCTGAATGGTGGCACAAGTTGGTTGACTCCATGCCACACAGACGTGAAGCCATCCATCCATTTTCTATGTGCCTGTCCTCATTAGGGTCGTGGGTATGCTGGAGCCTATCCCAGCTGACTTTGGGCGAGAGGCGGGGTACACCCTGGACTGGTTGCCAGTCAATCGCAGGGCAGACAAACAAACATTCACACTCACGTTCATACCTATGGAGAATTTAGAGTCGGCAATTAACCTAACATGGATGTCTTTGGAACGTGGGAGGAAACACACACACGCACGGGGAGAACATGCAAACTAAATATTACTTCTGCGATTCACAGGAATGCCAAATCCTAGAAGCAAAAAAGTTTGTATAAAAGAGTTTGAAAAGGCACCAGTTAACAGTTATTTATCCAAATACCCCCCTTTCAACTAATTGCCCAACTGCACAGCCTTAAAAGCGTGCATATCATGAATGCTGGGTCCTGTTTGTTTTCTGAGAATCTACTGCACCTACTGGTAACTTGCTTGCCAAGTAGCAATAAAAACATACTAATAACCGTGATTAATCTGGTTAATCACATTGGACTGCTATTATTGTGACACTACTGTACAAAAAGTGAAAAAATGACTGACAAAAAATGACAAAAATGAAAAAAAACTAAAGGAACAACAAATATGTTTAACTACAAATGAGCGTTCCTCTGTTGCTTCTGTGCTGTTCTTTTCAATGTCCAAATGATGTAGTCGCCTGTGTGCACTTTTAGATAGGGGAGGCTGATTGAATCGATGTGTCCTTTCATGTCAGTCGCCAAAAGTCTTTTTACTAGATTTGTTGCCCTCTGATTATTCTTTGCTAAATTGGCAGCACCCAATCCCTCCTGCTCCACCAGATGCATTATAACATGTTTTTCAGGAAGAGCGACTAGTTGTCCCGGTTCAGTTGTATGGGACATCCACAAATGAGTGCATGGGGAAGATACTGTATGTATTGCTGTGGTTGTAATAAAACTACATTGCATCACACTGAAAGGTGTTTCTCAAATAAGTGAGGTAATCAAAATAGTCAAAACACCAACATACCGAATCGTGTGACAAGCATGCACAAGGGATGATTGAGACACACTAAAATGAAGTCAATATCGTATGAGCCATGAGAATAATATTGGATTATATGACATGCCATAGGAAAAATCTGCGGCCACTGCCTGACTACTCTATGCCTGTTTGGCATTTAAGTCATTTCAGCCTTCATCATCATCCCAAAACTGACTGACTTTTGGGAGTGTGTTGAAGATGGGGGTGGGTGGGTTAAGGTCAAATGCTATATTGCATCTTCTTCTGCAGCGTGTACGTTGCAGACGTCACAATTTAGCTTGTCAATATGCTAACAATTCAATTAAATCACAATAATACAATATATTAACATAGGCAAATGTTGCAATGTTTGCTAAAAGAAGGCAAACTCTAGAAACTACAACCTCCGTTACAGGATCAAAAATTTCAATCGCACTTCAGCTTTTCAATAATTCACCACTCAGTTTCTTTTTTTATTACCATTGTTACTCACAATAGTGACCCTCATGAAAACAACAATGGCAGCTTAAGCGCCCAGACAGCCAAGAAACAGCCTGTCTGGGCAGTCATGCCACTGAAAGAGGGGGCACTTTCAGTTTAGCGAATATACCATCAAATAAACCGCCTTCATTTGGTCATATTGTGAGCTATATTTTCAGGATAAATAATATGTGTCAAAGTGGAATTTAACCCCTTTGGATGTGTAATCCTTCTCTCCCTCACAGACCCGTCCCTCTCCGAAATCCCTGTGATAGATTACGGTATTTGGAATGGTTATTGATTAAAGCGTTAACCTACATGTCATACAATCACATCAACAGTGCATCCATTAACACAAACAACATGTCAGTTCCTGCCTGAACTCCGCTTTATTACAGACTCTAATAGCATTTCATTCATTTTACTTGATCGTTTAATGGATTGGCATTTTAAAAGTATTATTAATGGGATGGTAGAATCACTCTTGGAATGTTCTGAATTCCTCTTTTCAAGCCAGTGTGGAATGGTACTGCATGTCGTATGTACACGCCTCACATTTAGCAAGTACAGTGGTGTGAAAAACTATTTGCCCCCTTCCTGACTTTTTATTCTTTTGCACGTTTGTCACACAAAATGTTTCTGATAATCAAACACATTTTAATACTAGTCAAAGATAACACAAGTGAACACAAAATGCAGTTTTTAAATGAATGTTTTTATTATTTAGGGAGAAAAAAATACAAACCCACACAGCCCTGTGTGAAAAAGGAATTTCCCCTGCACCTAATAACTGGTTGGGCCACCCTTAGCAGCAATAACTGCAATCAAACGTTTGCGATAACTTGCAACAAGTCTTTTACAGCACACTGGAGGAATTTTGGCCCACTCTTTGCAGAATTGTTGTAATTCAGCTTTATTTGAGGGTTTTCTAGCATGAACCGCCTTCTTAAGGTCATGCCACAGCATCTCAATGGGATTCAGGTCAGCACTTTGACTAGGCCACTCCAAAGTCTTCATTTTGTTTTTCTTCAGCCATTCAGAGGTGGATTTGCTGGTGTGTTTTGGGTCATTGTCCTGCTGCAGCACCCAAGATCGCTTCAGCATGAGTTGACGAACAGATGGCCGGACATTCTCCTTCAGGATTTTTTGGTATCCAGTAGAATTCATGCTTCCATCTATCACAGCAAGCCTTCCAGGTCCTGAAGGAGCAAAATAACCCCAGACCAACACACTACCACCACCATATTTTACTGTTGGTATGATGTTCTTTTTATGAAATGCTGTGTTACTTTTACGCCAGATGTAACGGGACACGCACCTTCCAAAAACTTTTGTCTCGTCAGTCCACAAGATGTTTTCCCAAAAGTCTTGGCAGTCATCGAGATGTTTTTTTTAGCAAAATTAAGACGAGCCTAATGTTCTTTTTGCTTAATAGTGATTTGCGTCTTGGAACTCTGCCATGTAGGCCGTTTTTGCCCAGTTTCTTTCTTATGGTGGAGTAGTGAACACTGACCTTAATTGAGGTAAGTGAGGCCTGCAGTTCTTTAGATGTTGCCCTGGGACCTTTTGTGACCTCTCGGATGAGTTGTCTCTGCGCTCTTGGGGTAATTTTGGGCAGCCGGCCACTCCTGGGAAGGTTCACCACTGTTCCATGTTTTTGCCATTTGTGGATAATGGCTCCCACTGTGGTAATCAGGCCTGGCGGTGGCTACAGAAATTGAACTCAGGGGTGATAAACCTCAGTAAGTTATTTTTTAACAAGGGGGGCAATCACTTTTTCACACATGGCCATGTAGATTTGGAGTTTTTTCTCTCCCTTAACGTAAACCTTAATTTAAAAATTGCATTTTGTGTTCAATTATGTTATCTTTGACTAATAGTTAACTATTTTTTATGAGCAAAAACATTTAAGTGTGACAAACATGCAAAAGAAAAAAAAGTCAGGAAGGGGGCAAATAGTTTTTCACACCACTGTATCTTGGAGTAGTTTGTGTAGAGCTTATACAGTAGTATATAGCAAGTTTTACTATCCTGAGTCCATCTCAACACATTCCTGTCTAAACAGCTCACAGTGTCAGTATCAACTGCCTTAATCCTCTTGGCCATGCAATTCACCAGTAAATCAGTTTGCATCCTTTTTAACTACCCCACATCGTAGAGCTGGAGGATGTTAGACACTTTGTGCTCTGCCACCTTCCTTCAACTTAAGGATGTCCCATAGGTGCCCAGGTGGGTCCACATTCTTGGCCACTCCATCACTTTTACCTTAGCAAAATCTTGGAAGTGTGTTTTGGCTTCATGCTGGGAAAACTTGCCATGTTCTGATTCAGAATATCAAAATACATTGAAATTCATGTACTCTCTCATGGCACTCATGCACCCCCAGACCATGACACCGCCATACTTGGGAGTAGACAAAGCATTTACTGTATATCTTGGTACTCTCTTGTGTTACCAGCTATTTCGACAATATTGGCTGCGTTGAGTTCTTTTCAGAGGGCAGTAAATCAATACAGCTATACAAGCTGTACTCCGACTACTATAAGTTATAGCCAATTTTCATTCCTATAGTGTTGTCCCTTTTGTAATAAAAATGTGGAGATGTGACAAGGTTCCTCACACTGGTGAGTGACTTTAAATTCTTTATAAAAGATGTGATGGCTCCATTCAGCCCAGCGGGTGTATTTTGCAGAATGTGCAATGGAGGTGTCAAACAATACATTCAATACCTGTTTTCTTTACATAAACTGTATTGAACCTTACTGAAGTTTGGAAAGTAGGAGTGCAAAAAAATTTATCGCAAAGTGGATGGACTGTAAATGATTCATTAGATTCTGAGCTCAAATTGCTTTAAGATTGAGAAATAATAGATATTTCCCAAAGGCTGAACAGCAGAACTTCTTTAGTTTCCTTCACGGCCTGCGGACACCGCACACTCCCTGTCTTTCGCTATTGCTTTTTATTCTAGCATCTGTTATATCACTCATTAGCTGACTGATTTCCAGGTTGGGGAGAAACAGCGGTACAACAGCAACTGTCAGACAGATACATTTAGTATGTGTGAAAGTGATATGAAAACAAAGGCCACCGTGATCAGTCCTACCTGTGGAAGTGCTCGCATAAGAATGCTCTCCTGGGTTCTATCCTGATGACATCCAACGTCTTTACAGGATTTTTAAAAGCCACATCAGAGTTGATCGCCCTGAAGCTGCTGAAGTCATGAGTCCCAACAAACACGCCGGCCGCCTCGCTCATGGCTCCGACATCAAGCTCCCTGATGCCAGGCATGACAATTGTGAGAAACACCTTTGCAGTAAGTTCCATCATATAAAATCAATATACTTTATATGATAGCATAGAAACAAAAAACTTGATTCAAGTGATTGACAAGGCGATGCCGATTTGGGTGAGAGGCAATCAACAGGCAATCAATCACACATAGACAAAGGAGCATTCAACCTGTGGACAATTTCCATACTTTAGCTTTAAGATTTATTGGTGGTTCATGCAGTTTATTTGCAGCACAACAGCTAAATATTGCTTCACCATGCTTAGTTTCGGGCTCTAGGCTCTAGTACCTTGGTTCCCAAAGTGGGGTACGTGTACCTCCAGGGTATCCGCCAATTGTACAGCAGGTACATGATTAAACCTTAAAAACAATTAGCACCTCAATTACGAGTGTGCCTGAACGCCTGAGGGCGCAAAGAAAAAGGAGCCAAAGCAGAAACGAGACAGTACTTGATGTTTTTTGTTCTGTGTCCATCATCTGAACAAGTAAGTTTGATGATTATTTTGTGCATTTAATCTTGAAGATTTCATTTACAAACCTGTCACAGTGAGCGGGGAATCCCCTGATAATGAGGATTTATTGTTCGTTGTACAGCATGTATTTTTGGGCTTGGGATATTGCTATCGTGATTGTTAAACTTTCCCCTTAAATTTGATGATAAATTAATATGCAGATATAAACCATAGCCATCGTGAGTAGACAACAAAGTGATGCTCAAAATGAACCCATTCGAACTGAATAATGCTCATGTGAAACTTTATAAAAATGTAACCATGCAAAATACACACTATGCCTCGGATTTAATTTAAAATTAATTGACAAATCAACTACGCTCAATATTTCTAAAAGATATGTAGGATGATTACTTCATTATCAAATTGTGATCTAGCAAAATACAAAATTCTGACCTAAAATTACTATACAATGAATTCATCAATTCATTATGTTCAATATTTCAAGTTTAGAAAAAAGGTTTATGTTTTTTAAGTGTGAAGGAGTCAGTAGTACATGGATTCAGGTCAAATGTCTGAAGGGGTACTCAACAATAAAGTTTGGGAACCACTGATCTACTGTATATAGTGCATGTGGGTCTGCAATGTGACTTTACTTTAGAGTTTCTATGGTAGATGGGTGAAATGACAATTTGAGCACACACAAGAGTGTCCATGTTTCATCCCTCACAGTGGAATAATTCATCGGTTAACTTGCACATATTTCTGAGGCACAACGCCACGTGAGAGTGTAAAGCATGTCGATTAAGGGAGGGAGCGAGTGGCGGCTTTCTCGGCTAACGTTTGCTCTAAAATATAATCTGATAGGAAGAGAGAGTGCAAAGACAAATGTACTGGATGTCACAGTAATTAAAAGCATAACATGGTAATTTAAAATCTGGAACGCAAGATCATGAATAAAGACCGTGAAGAGCTGCAAGAAACTACCGAACGGCTCATCGGGTCAGTTATTTTAATGTTACTGCAGTATTCTCATTATTAACAGCATTGTTTTTATTTTTCATGTATACACCAGAAATAGAAATATCTTACCTCGAATGATCATAAAACAAAATAAGGAAGGAAAAAAAAAAGAGATTCAATGAATGGTTCAACATCTGTACCTCTTTAAGAGCTAATTAGGAATGAATCATGAATAAGTTGTCAATCACTCACTGATGAATCAGTTGTATTGGTGTCTCAAGTGGTCCCTCTAGTTAACAAACCCCAAAAACATGAAACATAGGTCAAGTGATGCTTTGCTGAAGTAAAAGTAACTGAAATGCTAAGAAAAGAGGAGGAAAAAAGTAAAGTAAACTAAACTGTGGCGTGCCATAGTTGTGTTCTTTTGTCGTTCCCTACACAAGCATGTTACTTCCTGCTTCAGGGAGGATGGTGTAAGGTGATTCGATCATACTATTTTTGATTCCGGGACAAGGGGAACCATGCTACCATCACTTACATTGCTAAAACAGAACATAAAAACCCAGAATGAAGAAGAAACAAGAGGAAGTGTTTTATTTGTGTTTGTCTGTATATTAGAGGGCTACTTCCATGTTCAGGGAGAGTGTTTTTGAAGGGAACGTACCATTTTGAATTCTGCATCTGGGTGGTTCAAATATGACCTAAACGGCAAAACACGTTTATAAATATTTATATTTATAAGGCATATGTATAACGCATATGTGAAAATGTAGATGTGTGGGTGTATGCGTGTTGGCATGTGTGAGTGGGGGAACAGGGTTTGGTGTGGGTATTGGGGCTGGGGTGTGTGAGCACTGGGGGTGGGGTGGACGAGGCATTGTTTTTTTAAACCCATGGGCCCTCTACGGCGCCTGCCTCTGGCGTCGGGTAAGGCAATGGCCCGCGGCAGTTGTGTCTGGGGCGGCCTGAAGCTCCCGGGGTGTTGAATATGGCCCCTGCTTTGGGGTGGTGGGTGGCTTCTGGGCCAGGGGGCGGATGTCCGGCTTGCCCAAAGCTGGCCGGCCCCCGGCAGGTGTTCCGGCGGTTAGCGCCCATGCCCCCCTGTGGCCCTTGCTCAGCTGCCGAGTGGCGTCCGGCCGGGTCTCCCTTGCACCTCTTCGGAGTGGACTTGTGATTGCCTCTTGGGGGGCGGGGTCGGGGTCGGGCCTTCCCCTCTGTGGGGAGCCTGCTGGGGGGCTGTGCTCCGGCGTCTTTCTAGTCGGACCCTCGCTTTTGGAGGGAGTGTGGTTTGGGATGCATGGCTGTGTTCACCACAAACATCTCCTCATTCTCTGTTTCAGTCTGATGCAGTTATCCTGTCACTGCAGAGTAATGTAGATTTAATGTAGATTTGTTGCACGTGTCATCTGGATGGTCATTGTTCAAGAGGTTCTTTTTCTTTTCTCGTTGTTTTTCTTGTATGTTTATCATTATTAGTACATATGTATGTATGTATGTATGTGTATATGTATGTATATGTGTGTATGTATGTATGTACTGCATGGATATGTGTATGTGCACAGTATGTGTATGTATACGTGTACAAATATGTGTATATGTATGTGTATTTATATATATATATATATATAATGTTTGTGTGTATGTATGTATCCCACTGACATACCTTCCGTAGAGAAAGCAGAGTCTGAGGATACGTACGTGGACAGTTCTATAACCGTGGCTGAGGTAATGGGGTAGTTAAATCCCTCCCCAGTGGCAAAAATCCCGGGGTAGACTAGTTCCGCCCTGAATTTCTCAAGGCTCTGGATGTTGGAGGACTGTGTTGGTTGACACGCCTCTACAACATTGCATGGAAGTCAGGAACAGTACCTCTGGACTGGCAGACCGGGGTGGTGGTCCCCATTTTTAAAAAGGGTGACCGGAGGGTGTGTTCCAACTATAGGGGGATCACACTCCTCAGCCT